>OZ008351.1:15036654-15138725 GCA_963931975.1 Cataclysta lemnata
CTGGCGGGCCGGCGGCGGCCGAGGGCGCACCCGCGGGGGCGGGGCCTGCTAATGGCCAATACGGATATTTTGTTACCGCACTGTATTGGCCGGATTCGTTCGCGGCGGGCCCGCCCCCCGCGGCCCGCGCGCTCGCGACCCTCCGCCGAGGGCCGAGGGTGCAGAGTCGCGCGCCGCCGCCTCGCCTCGCTCCGTCGATTGAGACGAGTCGCGGCAGGTGGACTGCCGTGCACTCCGCCGCCTCGCTGCTCCTCCGGGAGGTGTTCGTTTCCACGTCCGGTGGCCGGCGAGGGCACAGTGGCCATTGTGCCGAGGAGGGTCAGGTGTCCCACCAGCCTATGGCTTTCAGCCGAGACCAGTTCCATTGATTTTTATTTTGCCATGAAATGAATGGTTTCCTCCCCGAGTATACCTGCCTATATTTGCTTGTTGCACCCACCTATGTACTATAAATATTTATAGGTTACAAGTTGAATAGATAGGTAGGTAATAAAACTGAAAGTTCAGCTTCATTATCCCACTAGGTACTTCTAAGCAATTACCTGATAACAATGATAAATAGATAGGTAGGATTTTACCCTTTTTTGTTTTTACACGTAATTACGTATATAATTATTAATATTTTTACAGCTATGCCTCATAAATTTCGCACCTATCAATCTAGGTAGGCAAGGCTATCTACCGTCATATACCTAGGTAGGTACCTAGGTACCTAAATTCTGCTATTGAAAAGGGAGCTAAGGACATCTCTTAATCTCTTAATTGCATGCATCTCTAAGTTTCAAAAACAAAAGATACATAATAGTGTATTTTCCATCAAGTGCACAAAACGAATCATTTTTGTCCGAGAGTAATGTCGAAGATAAAAATAGTTTGCGAGGAAAATCGATTGCGAGGAAATAAAACAGTAGTTTATCATAACATTTCATAAAATTCAAACTAAAATTAGAACAGTTTTGAATATTCCTTTTTTTTATTCTCCCTACATTTTAGGGAAGGCAAAGGGTCTAGCCCATACAGCCAAGTCTTTTCTTTTTAGTGTATATTTTATCTGTAGTCTTATGAAATAATGAGGGGGTGAAATGAATGAATGAAATGAATTTTACGTTAAAATATGGGTGTCACACATTTTAACGCATCTAGGGAGTGCTTGGCGCGAATTGAATGGTAACAGAGTTCATGATGTCTGATGAAATGGATAAAACCACTTTTTATAGTGATCTTCACCACAACATCAAACACATCATAAGACTTGTTTTCAATTATTCTGCATAATTACACATCAACACGGATGCTTATGCATCAAAATAACAACACTTTCACTGCACAAAATCCACTCTGAACTGATGTTAGAATTATTGAAAAAAAATCTGACTGACACCACGAAACGCGCCAAACACTCTCCACAGTTTTGAATACTGAAGGAAATTGTTTTTATTTTATTATTTTTATTGGTTTAACGTTCCTGGAATCTAGTCCTTTTGGATCTTTCTTCAATACATTTTCGCTTACTTTTCTTAATTTTGAATAAATGATAAAATGAATGACGGTGACCGATGAGGTGGTGAAACCCACTATAAAATTCTCAGCGTCAAACACGGCACAACACTTTTATTTCAATGATTCTTCATAATTGAACATCAACACGGATCCTTATGCATCAAAATAACACCACTTTTACTACACAAAGTCCACTCTGAAACAATTTTAGAATGATTGAAATAAAAATTTAACTGACGCCATTGAAAGCCCGCCAAGCACCCGAAATTGCTTTTCCCATTGATATTAGGCTTGGGCTGCAGACCTATAACAGCTATGTATTAAATTAATTTTGAACCGTACCTACCTACTACCTACCGTACCTACTTGAATTAAAATTTTTATATTTTTTTACATACATACATACATACATATATACATAAATCACACCTATATCCCCGAAGGGGTAGGCAGAGGTGAACTAGCACCCACGTTTCGCCAGTTATGTTATGTCCCATGGTGGCCATTTATCGGGCACAAAAGTTGCAGTAGTTACATAGCTAGATGGTATAAGAGGAACGCCGCTGCCCATTTCTCATCACTGATTTATCCTTAGTCGTCTTGTACGACACCCACGGGAGAGATTTGGGGTGGTGACAATTATATTCTACTCTGCCGTCACCACACGGCTGATGAATTATAAAACACATTAGGCAAATAAATTTAAGTAAATAATAAAATAACAAATTCTATCTCTGAATTTCTTATTGTGTTTGGCTGCGTTGCTCATTTTCTTTGCATTAATATAGACATATTTATGAGTAGATACGTTTATGCTCTAGAGCCTATATCCTGCACAAATAAGCACTTTCAGAGCATGAGAAGTGAAAAAATTATTTATGCTATCTAAAAATACTCTATGAATCAAAAGAATCAAAAGAATGGAAAAAGAAACACGTTGCGCCCACCCCAGATAAACTGAGAACATGGCAGGGAGAAGAAGAAGAAGAACAAGGAACATATTTACTACCGTACTATGGACACATAGGTATACATTACATAATATTGGCATTAGCTCATGTTAACGCTGTGATATAATATCTCTACTACGAGTTAGAGATCATCTAATCTTAAAATAAACGCCCCTTTTCTTACTCTTACATGAACAATCAGTGTGCAGATACAACACACTCAAATTAGCTAATCATTGGTTGATTCAGTCGCCGACTTGACACGAACGTGACAGCACGCTTCGATGACTCTTTAAGAGTACCTTGAGACACTTTAAAACATTCATTTTTAGAATAGACGATCTCTACCTACTAATGAACAATAGAACTAATTTTAAAACACATTTCACAAAAAAACATATCGGAGAAAATATAAGAATGGTTTATATTGTAATAAAGTTGTTCTTGTCCATTCTGTCGAACATATCTTTGAAATTGAAATACCTCGACAAAGTTTTCTGATAGGCTAAACTAACTAATGTGTACAAAAATATATTGGTACTTTTATTTTCAATAAAATATATTCCCAGAGTAATTTTCTTGGAAGATTGAATACTTACCTATAACGACTGACCTAATTAAATCAACGTTCAAAGACCATTTTTATGCAACTATCTCTACATTGCTGATATAGGTAGGTAGGTGCGATGGCATATGACATGTTATTTTTCAAAACGCTGGTATTGCAATCACAAGTTAACTATGTTATGTCTGTTTTATTAAAACATGTAGTGCTCGTGCAATAAAAACATTTTTTTTTTTTTATAAAAATAGGTATTCTAGAAAATATTTTCTCTTTACATATTTGAGTACCTACTTATGTGTGTTTATTTTTAATACCTACCTAATCAATTCTCATCATTTTAAGAAGGAAAAAACCACGAAAAAATCGTCTAAGAAAGACGAGAAAAGACAAAGGAAAATTAATATAGAGTAGGTATTATTTTTCTCATGCTCAAAAGACCTAAAATCAATTTAGGTAATATAGGGAAAATACAGTACCTATTATGTACTTTATATAATTTAATTTCCAATATAAAGGCCCTGCAACTCAGTGAGCTTCCCACTTAGTATACCTACCTAATACAATGTTTGTCGATTTTCTCCCTATACTACTCTATCATCATGAGATAAGAAAGGAAGTTAGATGACGTTGGTAAGATAGGTACATTTTAAACTAAATTGGTCAGAATAATATCGATTTAAATGACACTAAAATCCGTATAATGTATAACGTAAATTAGAATAATAGGTAAACTAATTAAAATAATCTTATCAATTTATCATCTTCTTGCCATGTAACTAGTCTGTAAGGGGTTCCTTCAGAATGTCACCTTTAGTCATCAATTCATACACTAACTCTCGATTTACATCATCCATACTCAAAGGAATCTTATCTCAAAACATTGGTTGCCTATAATAGGTACAATCAACTTTCGTTAATTGGCGAAAAGTGGGTTAATTCGGCTCTGCCTACCCCTTCGGGGATATAGGCGTGATTTATATATGTATGTATAATATACCATCCATTTGTAAGTAGGTGACAAAACATATACCTATAATTATTAGATATCAAAACATGACTCTAATAGAGCAGGTGAAGTGATATCTAATTGATTGATTGACAAATCAAACACAGATGAGATTCCTACAGATACAATTCTTAATTCTGAAATATTACCGATACAATTTCCTTGACCTTCACTCTCGAAAACCCCTATCCAAACATGTCCATGTGTTTGAGACATTCTATTTTTGTAATAGGTACGTCTGTATTCCTAATGACTTCACGAATGTTTTGTATACTTAAGTAAGATCCGTTAAAGTTGTCGATACCTTTGGGGATACTTGGAGTGTGTGTTGTGTTATGTGTTTATGTGTTTACAAAATTAAACTGACAACAATTTAACGAAGCTTAAACAAAACATTCGGGAATATATTGGGGAACTATCGCTACAGATAGACGAACGTTACGAACAGTTTTTCAAAATAGGAGATAGGTTGGCGATGCACACTATATCGATGATGCTATATTTAAGAAAAAAATATCAGAGATTTTCAGAGATCAATTTCAAATATAGTCCTTTAAAATGATAATAAGTATGTTTGATTTACTAAACTTGTTTTATTTATATTCTCATGACAAAAGTGCATACCTTTCTGGCCCATTCTGTATATATGAAAATTTTAAGTTCATATTGAGAAAGCGAGTAAATTTCCTTTGAAATCTGTTCAATCCTGGTTGAATATACCAACATCATTGCATGTAGAACTAGCGCACTCAAGTTGACTAAGAACATATACCTAGGCATATCTATAGTATAGAATTTTCATAGTTTTCATTTGTTTGAACGACTTATAAAATCTAGCGGTCGAGTTTATTGCTGCATTAAAATGATAATCGCACAGTGGATTAGCATCCAGAAACACAGGTCCCTTGATTCACGTTGAGTGGATGATATTTGGTTTTAAGCATCATGAATATTGTTAACCATAAAAACTTTTATGTGAGTGAAAATTGGAATTCAAAAAACATTGATCAATATCGTTAGTAAACATTAAAAAAAGAAAGGAACCTTGCGGAACACCTGATGGTACTATAATGGTACGATAGTATAATAAATATTATTAGGTCCAAACTAACCTAGTTAATAATGATAATGGAGATAAAACTTGAAAATCCAATATTACCTAAATTGTTTTAACTGCACAAATGCGGTGCTTTCGTAAACCTTGAGCTTTTATGCTTTTATTTGTGTAGCAAAAACAAATGAGTAAAACACATATTCCACCAGAACTCGTCAAATTATCAAAATTGACCAATTTAGTTATTATAAAGTATCTATTTATTAATATTATTTGAATTTGTTCTTAAATAAATTGAGCAAATGACAGAAATTCGCATGCGCCTATTGTACAGGTCAGGTGCGAAACCTCATCGTCCGAATTGAATTGACGACAGTCATTATTCTCTGGAAGTACAGAACTCCTTTCAATAGATAATCCCCGGCCACAAAGGGAAACGTCACAACATGAAAACAACGCGATATTGACGAGATGAAGAAAAAACCATCCTGTTGTCCGTAGGTGACGATCCAGAGGCGACGACAATTAGAAATGCGTAGACGCATTGTGGCGTGTGAACGCGCGCACAATGCGCGTGCGCGGTGGGAGGAGTGACGCGCACATAAAGCTCTCTTCAGACATTCACAGATGTTTTGTCGTTTTGGAAACTCATGCCTTCAGTGCTCTTTGAGATAAGATTCTTTTGTGGGCAGCACAATGTAGGAAGGAGCCTTTTTCGTGTTCAGGTCTTAAGCATGTAGATTTTACTGTGTTGTAGGTATGTATACCTATATACCTACATAGCTAATGGCCGCTAGCCTACCTAAAGATGTAGACTTCGTAAAGACCTAATTAACCTTAGGCCACTAAAAATTTTAAAAATATAAAATAAACATAAAAGTTTTCATTTTATTCTCTCTCAACTGAATTTTTTAATAAATAATAATCACCGTTTAAACCTACATTTATTATTTTATATAGAGAGGCTGCACATCAGCTGTACAAACTAGAAACAGTGTATGTAGTGTAGTGTGTGTTTGTAAGATATTATTTCAGATGAATTTTTACTTATCTAAAATAAGAATTGAAAAATGTTTCTCTTTGGGTTTTGTATACTTTCTAACAGCCCAAGTCCTAGAGATAAACCCCAATTTCTTAGTTCCTACCTAAACATAAAAATTGGTCAGTTTTTTTTCGAAAAATTATAACCTGATGATGGGGCTTCAATTGGTAGATACGGCTGCTTTGTCTTTTTTTTAAATAATTTAATTATAATTTTTCAGAAAGATAAAAATAATAACAATTATCTGTTTTTCTTTTTATTAAAATTGTAGGTTAAGTCTGTCTGTATGTTATATTGTTATTTAACAGACATAATTGCAAATGGCCGTGTGGTGACGGCAGAGTAGAATACCACCCCAAATCTCTCCCGTGGGTGTCGTACAAGGCGACTAAGGATAAATCAGTGATGAGAAATGGGCAGCAGCGTTCCTCTTATACCATTTTGCTATGTGCAATATAACTACTGCGACTTTTGTGCCCGATAAATGGCAATAGGCTCGACACCTATTACATAGGACCTAACATAACTGGCGAAACGTGGGTGCTGGTTCACCTCTGCCTACCCCTTCGGGGATGTGGGCGTGATTTGTGTATGTATGTATGTAATTGCAAATAATCAATTGCCGTTCCTTGTGTCTGTTAATAGAATATAAACACAGAAGGAGTTTTCTTTCTCTGTTCCGTGAGCATTTGAAACGAATCTTGGAGTAACTTGGGTGCATTAATAGTGTGCTCCATTGCTAAATTAACTCACACAACTCTTCATCGTTGATCCACGACCAGTCATAAACCAGTACTGATTTTATGTCACTTCAGTCTCTCCTATCAGTTTTCGCTCAATAACTTTTTGCTATGATTACATACTATGTAACATTATCTTTATTTCCCGATAGTAGTTGCACTCAAGAGCATCATCATTTTTCTTAAAGAAGAAGAAAGGACCAGAGTGCTAGTACACCATCATAGCCATTTGCATCCATCCGCTTTTAATAACTTCCATACTTCTTCTCCCGGTAGTTATACTCGTATAGGTAATCTGGTCCCGTGAATTTCCCATTCTTCATTCCATTTATAACACTCTTTCACTTCGTCAACTCTTTCCCTATTCTTACATTTACTGGCATTTTGGCTAACACACCACCCCAATCGTTTTCTTTTAACCTTTCGATCTCTTCCAAATTTACCCTTATTTTTCTTATCTTCTGTCAGTACCTTTCCTGCTTCATCTTTTACAGATATAATTTTTGACAAATTCTGCGCCATTATTTCCCTTGCCTTGGATACTGTAGGCTAGCTGGATGTCCATATTGTCCATACCATCATATTATAAAGTATCCTGCGCTGATGCTGCTCTACAAAGTGATACGGTTTTCTTGACTTTTCTAACGTTCATCGTACTCGAATTCTCATTATCAAAACTCTGCCATTCATTGAATTTATCCTTCTTTTCTAACTTCTTCGGACCACAGCCACTTTCTCTCTACGATGCTTTCCCTTTTGTTAACCCAAAAACACATTTCTCCAACAATTCTGATACACTCTGCCATCTTATCCCAACATTAATTTCGCCTTCTGTCATACACTATCTGTCATTTCATTAATTTTACTCATAACACATTTTTTTTATTTATTCGCATAGGTATTCGTCCTTCCCTAGTCTCGTCTTCTTCACCTTCTCAATTGCTGCCCATTCCTCATCACTGATTTATCCTTAGTCGCCTTGTATGACACCTACAGGAGAGATTTGGGGTGATGACAATTGTATTCTACTCTGCCGTCACCACAGGGCAAATAAATATTAATATTAATACGAATAATTGCGCCATGTATACTTAGGTGTAAATTTTGATATCACCATTGATTATTGCCACTGGTAGGTAGGTAGAAACCACATTTTATATAATCGTGAATTAGGTCCAGTAGGTACTATTTATTTTTTGATAATTAGATAAATCTAACAATACTAAGTTAATATTATTGTCATATTAAACCGAAAACATTATTTTTAAGATATTTCTATCACTAACGTAGTTTTGCAAAGACTTGAATTAAAATAAGGTACTACCTATAGATGAAAATAAATTATTGAGTTCAATTCACATATCAGAAAATACATTGGTCTCCAAACAAAATATGATGAATTCTACTTAGAACTTAAGCCTATGTTTAGTTTACAATATGAATAATAATAAATAATAAAATGTCGATAGTTAATATTATTTATGAATAATTAACACAAAAGAACACTGAGAATTGTAATTCAATTTCTGATATTGTCCTGAAAGAAGTTGGTTTACCCATAGTTATATATTACTTGGCAGAGTAGAATACAATTGTTACCACCCCAAATCTCTCCCGTGGGTGTCGTACAAGGCGACTAAGGATAAATCAGTGATGAGGAATGGGCGGCAGCGTTCCTCTTATACCTACCACCTAGCAAAGTACTGCGAGTTTTGTGCCCGATAAATGGCAATAGGCTCGCCACCTATTACATGGGACCTAGCATAATTGGCGAAGCGTGGGTGCTAGTTCACCTCTGCCTACCCCTTCGGGGATATAGGCGTGAATTATGTATGTATGTATGTGTATATTACTTCTTTGGTTTATAGCACATACATTCGATTAGGGTAAAACTGGGATAGATGCCTTGATGGAATAGTTGCCTCACTTTCGAAAAAACTTACTTCCCGAACTCGCGACTATGAATTAATAGTGTAAGTGTATGCCGTAGTCACCCCGTACCTCAATTACCCACTGGCTGTCGCGTGATGACGACTCGTATAGCTCGTGTGCGTTTTGATCTCCGCGGCGAGTTTCAAAAAGATGTCAAAGTTTTAAAGGTTAGTTTTATGACATTACCAAAAATTCATTGTATGACCCGATATCCAGTGTTCAGTGGGTTAATTGTTATTTTAACATAAACACAAAGTATTTGACATAATTATTGTTTTTATTTTACATAATTATGACCATTGCGTTTTTAAGCATCAAGTTTTTTGTACATAGAGTCCACGGATAGTAATAAATATAGGAATAAATATCTTAATAAATTAATAAAAATATTTTTTTTAATTTTTTTTCTGTTTTTTGTCGATAATTTTTGATCTAGTTTCACCCCCTTCCTGGATTGTACTTTATCGACGGACACACTGTATATGACGTGTCAATTTTTCAGATTACTCGAAACGTTTTACTAATTTTTTCCGGATTCTCTGTTCCCAGTCTATCTGGGGTCGGCGCAGTATGTTTCCTCTTCCATTCATATCGGTCAGACGTCATCAAGCCCCACAAGCCCCACTCTCCCTTTTGATTAATATCATCCATCACATCATAAAGGTGATAGTAATAAATGAATGTATAGAAAAGAGACGGAATGGACCATGTCGAGAGTCCGATGAATGGGGAGAGTGATTGGAATGACAACATTCCACTCCAACTGTGTAAACCAGGCGACCTCCCTCAGTCGACTTTTACGACACCCATGGGATGCGGGGCTGGCCTATTCACTCCGTGCCCAGCATGGAAGACAAGGTAGGTACCGGTAGATAAAGGTACCTGAAAATCTTAGAAACAAATAGCAATAGAGTCTGTTGCCATATAACGGGCCACCCCACCCACCTATTATTACATGGAACCTAATATAATTGGCGAAACGTGGGTATTAATTCACCTCTGCCTAGGTACCCCTTGGGGGATAAATGGTCGTGATTTATGTATGTATCTTTAAGTGACTCGTATTTAATAGGTACTTGCTCCCGAATCACTAACGTAGTTAGAGATGTAAATGAAACGATCGCCACCCGCAACCCCCCTGCTGTGGTAGGTAGGTAATACTTAGAAAACTATCAGGCTGGTTGGAAGGAAAATATTTAAGTTCCCCGCGTCAATTATTCAAACTGAAATCCGTGACGAGGTAAGCGCATTAGGGCGCGCCTGTGTGCGCTGCGCCTGTGTGCGTGCCGAGGGTCGCTCTCCATTATGCGGAATACTAATGACAGAGGGCGGTTGATTAAAAAACCTAAGCTGCAGGGCGTGGCCGCGACCACCAACCTCCCTCCCCCGCCCGCTGCCCCGCTCTACCTGTGCTCTATGTTAATTACATCGCGATATTACGAAATTAATTGGTAGAGATCTTTTCATAGCCGCCACTGAATACCGCACATCTGCCCGTGTAAGCCTTGTAACCTCTTGAAGGTCCACCCCGCTGTCTGCAGGTGCTTACCACTGCGTGACGCCGCAAACATTTAATTAAGTAACACTTAAAAACTGACGAGTGCCTCCACGTCTAATAGAAAAAATTATTAAGTTCAGCGTCAATTAACATAACTACTTTTGAAATAATTATGCCCGTCTCGCAAAACACAAAAGAATCGATTATTATTTTGATTTTTAATTGAACGTAAAATAATGTTAGATTTTTTTTTACAAAAAAACATAGGTCAGAAAAACGAACAAAAGACTCAAATTCGGAAGCAAATATTTCTATACACATCTTGTATAGGTAGCCACTATTTTAAAATGCCACGATCCTATAGAAAACTACTGAATCTTTTCAGTACACGAAGGTATGGTAGACAATTTACCCTTTTATTTAATATTTTTATTATTTTAAACAACTAAAACTATACCTATATAGACAAAGGTAACGTATTAATTATTTATTTACAAAAATTATGATATTCAATTCAAGAGTCGGCCAATGTAAATCCCACTACTCTCTATCATGGTCTTATGAAATATCTACGTATTTTCATAATATTTAAGTCCTCAGTAGGTACCTAAATGTCACAACTGTAACAGGCAATGTCACTCACCTACCTATTAAATATCACTTTGACCAAAATAATTGTCTATAGGAACAACCCAAGTAAGTTATTTAGTTTTGACAAATTAAAATCGTAATACAAGTATTAAAATGAAAGTTAGGTACCTACCTAATATGTATTATCATTAGGAAGGGTTTACTGATGTTGGCTCGAATTTTAAATATTTATTTTACGTCGTAATTTGTCATAAACTATCACATGGTACAAATTAGTTAATTTATTCAAAGTTAGTTAATTTTATTAAGGGCCTGTTTCACAATCGACAAGTAGGTTCAAAGTAGCTTACTTTGCAGTTCAATTGACATATATTTCATATTACAACTGTCAAATGATCTGCGAAGTAAGCTACTTATAACTTACTTGTCGATTGTGAAACAGGCCCTAAGTATTATATTGGTGATCAGTAAATAAATAAATAAGTTTAGTACGTTTCAACAGGGTAAAGTTCTTGTTCAGTTCGGGCAGCAGCGTTCCTCTTATAACACCTAGGCTAGCAATACTATACTGCGACTTTTGTGCCCGATAAATGGCAATAGGCTCGCCACCTATTACATGGGACTTGACATAGTTGGCGAATCGTGGGTGCTAGTTCAGCTCTGCCTGCCCCTTCGGGGATATAGGCGTGATTTATGTATGTATGTATTTAACCATTGAAAATGAAAATGAAAATATAGTTTATTCATATAAGGTATGATTACATACACTCATGAATCGTCAAAGAAATAACGTTAAACACTGGAAACGAAAAGGAAAACAGTTTCCAATATTTAACGTTATAAGCTACACCATCCGTTCGTAAACTACCAGGAGGCCTTGTTCTGAGAAGAACGGGCAAGAAACTCAGCAAGTTTGTTCCTCCCTTTACATGAAGTTATGAGTTAATGAAAGATGTCATAAAATGTTTTAATATATATATCCTATTATTACATATCCTATTATTTTCTATCTTATCATATGAGTTATGATATTTATAAAATATATTTAATTTGAATGTTTATGGACATCTTTCATTGAGTATAAAAAAAAATATATAATAATTACTGGTAGTTAGCATACCTTAATTTACTTGGTTAAAATAATTAAAACTAATACAGAAATATACATGTCAGTTGGTCTCATTACCATACAAAATCTATAGCCACGCATCTTTATCGTTTATGTAGTCTATAACCGTATAATATCCCTTTTCTACTAGTCATTAGTAACAACATCATGGTTGAGTTAACTATGCATCACAAAACCGGCCTTTAGTGTTACCCACCGAGAGTGAAGAACCTGTTACAATAAATATCGGTAATTTAAAATACAATTTAAAGTAACTACTTAATAATTACATCACATTGAACATGTACCTAATTTAATGAAAAATGAAAATTGCTGCTTATGCATTATGAGTAGGTACCTAGGTTTAAATAAGAAATCACTATGGCAACCCCAATATTATAAGAAATAATATTATAAAAATCACAAAAGGTGCCATTAGGAATAAGGTTCAGGGGAAGCAAATGTTTGATTTTAACAAAAAGTTAATTTAGTTAAAGTTTTTGTTTAAATACTTAGGTATCTGCTTTTTAATGACAAGTAATGAAATGTCGAAGTAATGACAAAATCATTTGACAAAGCTCCCTAGATAGGTACTGAACTTTAAATAAAAACTACGTAGGTACATTTTATATTTTAAAGTATACCTTTGCAAGGACACTAGTTACCTAATTAGGTAAATTAAACAGGTGCTAGAAATACAGTAACTTCTGCAGGTCAAAACGGTTTTGTACAAGTTGATACTTAGGTAGGTACCTAATTGGTTTAAGTAGGTATAAAACAAACCGAAGACAAGAAGGATTTCAGGGTTATTAATATTAGACCTAATATTTTAACTTTTACATAGAATAGACCTCTATGAAAAGGTACCTATTGGGTAAAGCCATTACCGTTGTATAAATTACAAGGGCTTTTTATTAGCTAGTGACTTTTAAACAAAGGACAAACCAACAAATCATATTTTTAGAGTGTAGGTATAACTGGATAGATAAATAGTTTCAAATTCATTACCTAGTAAGCTTACGTATTGGGAGATTAGGTACTTAAGATCGACCTGTAGGTCAATCCTAGATTAAACAGTTAAATTAACTTAAAAAACAGCTCTAGATAACTAGAGCTGTTTTTCAAATTCTGGAACTCGTAGGTATTAAGACTTTATTAATTTGAATATGTGAATATTTAAATAGCCAATCCATGAATTTTGGCGTTACTCTTAAGATTTAATCATATATCGGTACATTATGACCAACAAATAGCTAATCTATGAGTTTTGCCATTACATTAAATCATAATTATCTCAGTACATAGGTACCTACTTTATGACCAACAAATAACAGCACTAGTATAATTTTATAGGTAGGTACTTATTGGCGTATCTTGTACCTACACCAAAGTAACCCAAACAACTAACAACTATCTAAAACCTTTTAAGACGCTTACCTTATAGAAGATTCTGCGGCCATTCCTGAAGGTATGCAGAATATTCTCGATAGGTAGACACCGTTGCACAAGTGACATTGTAACACGAACGAGCCAGCGTCCGCCAAAACAAGCGCGGCCATTAAAACTGCCCGCCAATCATACAAAAACAATAAAACTGCTTTAGTTGTCGGCCATTTTCGGCGGCAATTGTTTCGGGCCGGCCAATAACGCGGCGTAATTAGTGTGTCGGCGGCGCGGCGGCCAATGAGCGCCCGATTAGCTCGCCTGCCCGCCGCCGGCGACCAATCACGGCGCGGCTCCCAAATTAGACGTGGGCCGAGCGCGGGAAGCCTTAATTGCATTGATTGGGCTTTCAGGGCGCGCCCGCCGATTGTTTCATTTTGACAATGTACCCTAATTCCCAATGGGTCCAATTCCGATTCGATTCAATTCGTGCCGCGAGCCGCGCTTCCGTGATGACGAGTCAGTAATCGTCCCATTCACGCCGTTTTCTAATTTTTACCATTCAGTAGACAGTTACCTACCTAATGTCTATCTAATTGTTTCTTTTAAAAGAGACCGTGTCACTCGAGTGTACATAAAGCGCTAATATTAAGGTCTTCTTACTTAATGCGTGGAATAGGTAGATAAGTACCTACTTACCTATAGGTAGGTTGTGGGTTCGCTATCACATCTGTTTACGGCTTAACTCTTAACCCTGGTTACACATCTTAACTTTTGTTTGAATATGTAAATGTTCATTAAGTTCAGCTTTGTAACCAAACTGTATTTTTTTACTTTAAAGAGACTGACCGTTTTCAGGCGACTTTTGTTGGTACCTATGAGGCGAAATAAATTATCCTAGGAAAACTACAACTAGGTAAATATAAATAATATATAGTATTTTGGCTTAATCACCTATTAAAACCATCAAAATCACATAAATCTGTAAGTAGATACCCATCTAATGTCAATTAAAATACGTACGTCAATGTTATAAAGTGACATCTCCCTTCCGCCATGACGGTAGGCCATAGGCTGTTGTTTTCAATTAAGCCTAAACATTAAAACAGTACAAAACAGAGCTTAACAATAGGAAATTAACACTTAGGTAAGAACTATTTTATAAATTATTGCCTACATTTTGAATAACTGTACAAGTATACCTAATATGGGCAAGACTCCATAGGTACTTTCTGGAACATCTCCTTTAAATAAAAAATTCTTCTGGTTCACTACGATCTCACGATTGATTCAAAACAGTTCTCAAAAAAGGTATAAAAATTCCTCTCAAAAACTTTTATTTTATTTTCTATAATTTAAACTCTTTAAGATTGTTCATTGCCTAAAAAATATTTTTCTTTCAGGCATAATTTGTCCCGTAGGTAGTGACAGCAGATAAGAATACAATGGACACCACCCCTATCTCTCCCGCAGGTGTCAATAGAAGGCGACTGAGGGTTACAAAGTTGTATGCACCTGGTACATACGTATCAACACTGCGGTATAGTTAAACATCTACCTACCCTTTAGGGATAAGCGGCGTGATATACCTATGTATCTTATGTCTAAAAATATTATTGAAAACATTAATTTTTACTCAACCTTGAAGACTTTCATGCAGGATTTTAATTAAAAAGTGATAGAGGTGTTTGTAACATTCATCATTTATAAAAATATGGAGGTAAAATACAGAAAGTAATTAGTACCTACTGAGTGTAGGTAAATACATTACCTTGGTACCATTCATTAAAAATATGTATCTAATACCTAATTAAACCCTTGTGGGTACATCTATGCTTAAGCTATCACTTCGGGGATAAACAGACATGATTTGTTTACGGTAGCTTTCAAATATTCTTTAGTGAATATGTAGATACAATTTAACAAATAAATATTACATAAATTCAATGATACTTACACAGCAAACTCAAACATACCGTCCGGGTTAACAGAGCGGTACTTATAGATAGCAACCCGGACTGCGAAAGATGCGGGTTCGAGTCCCTAATTTATAGTTACATTTCTGACCACTTTTTTTTGTCACGTCTATTTATCTCCAAAGCAGTATGTTCACAGCAGACCATCACCAATTATTTTAGTGTAATAAACTACTTATTGGCATTTATATATTAATATAATAATTTTGGTATTCTAAATATTTCCTACTTAGAATTGCGAAAAATAGATCAGATTATTCTCGCAAAATATTTCAGGAATCAAACCCGTGCCGTTCAGAAGATAATCCTGTTCGATTTATCGGTTTCAACAAGATATTATCCAAATTTTTTAATTTGACTAACGTCTCGTTTCTATGGATTAGCTTTTGATGACGTGAAATGTACAGTAACAGATTAATTAAAATTATTGATTACTAAAATAAAAATGGAGTCATAATCTCAGATAAAAGCATACGTATGTCGAATTCCCGACGGACGCCGCCGCCGGCCGTTGGCGCGGAAAAAGAAGGAGGCGGTATATGTTTGCTTCAATTTTAAATCCCTTAAAAAGGCTGATGCTAAATTTAAACATTAAATAAAACGTAGCACTCAATAAACACACTTTTGATTCAGGTAAAAATTTCGCTCTATAAAATCTATAAACGAAATATATTTATTTAATACATATTCTAAGATCACCGCTTTGATATGTTTTATATTTTTAGCTTCTCAGAAATCTTGTGAAAACAGAAATTTATTTGTCTTCTATGCTGGCCTGGGAGCGAACAAATAACGTAGAAGCCCCAAATCATCCCATTGGTGTCGTAAAAGTCGACTAAGGGAGATTGCTCGGTGTAGACCAATAAGCACCTTGGGGCACCCGAATGGTGGAGGGCAAACCACCAACAACAACATACCCAAAGAGGGTTAGTGTCAGGCAGGCGGCCGGCTGTAAAAGCTAAGCCAAAACTTCGATCAGTATCGATTGGAATGTTGTCATTCCAATCACTCTCTCCGTTCATCGGTCTCTTGGTGCGTTCCGTCTCTTTTCTATACATTCATTCATCACTAGCACCTTTACGGTGTAATGAATGATATGAATCAAAAGGGAGTGGATGGCTGGATGACGTCTGACCGATATGAATGGAAGAGGAAACATACTGCTGTAACGCGGTACAATATCTGATCCTCCTCTCATTCTAAATTACATCCTTTAAATATATTAGATTATTATAAAATAACTTCGCGTCAAAATTCAAAATTTAAATAGAAATACTTTGGCATTATATAGATTTGGCGCCTGGCTTATTTACCAATTTACTGCTGACTGTCGAAGGAGACGGATGTCTCTGAATTCCATATCCATTACTAGGATAAATAAGATGTCAATTTAATGTTAAATAAATATGTTATAAATACTATCTCTAGGCACTTTTGTGAGTACCTGTAAGCCTTTTTTTAATGTTTTAGTGTATAATCAGTTTAAAAGTGTATAAGTGTTCTGTTTTTACACTATTATTGTATTTTCAGAGCGCCTTATATTTTGGATTGTAAATATATTATTACATAGTGACGGAAATCTGGTGTTATTTATTGAACCCCCGATAGGGGCACACCACCACACAGTTACACTGCGCCGACCCCAGATAAGACTGGGCACAGGGCAGGGAGAAGAAGAAGACTATTAATTTGTCTTTTTTTCTACCTCTAAAGTCATGAAACCAGATAAAAATAGAAACCGGTTATTATTAAAATGTATACTTGACAGAATGAAATATGTACCTAAGTTAAATATTACCATGAAAAAGAAATACTGGTGGGTTAAATTTTCGTTTAAATTATGAAGTACCTACCTAATTGTTTGGTTTTCTCGCAAACGAAGTGAAGAGTGTAAAACAACAACTATAAAAATAAGTAAAACACTGGCATAAACAAGCCACTGTACACCTCGATTTACTATCCACTCGGCAGAGGCGGATAAAATCGTCTCTGGTTACAATGCCTCATTTTATGCCCTCGTTGTACAAACTGCTATTGTGTACCTATATTTGTATAATTATTTTTAAAGAACACAAACTGCGATCAAACAGTCGTCAATATGATTGTCTTTTTTAAGGTTTTTTTTTTTAAGAAAATCAAAAAATATTTGGATTTACATTTTTTATAACAAATCATACCTATTAGTTTCCTGTGATACGCACGATGGCTACTAATTTAGAGGAAAATTAAAAAAAACTGTCTGAAATCGAGGTAAATATTTGGTCATGCACATGCACCCATCAATTCTACCTCGTACGATGAAATTTGGCGACTAAATTCATTGTCGTCCCATCATCTTCTGGCCCTGTGTTTCCTCCTCCATTCATATTGCAGAGATGTCATCGTCATCGATCCACTTCCCTTCAATTAATATCATCCATCATAACGGAAATATGCTACGAACCTTACCAGTGTGCTTGTATGTGAAAGTTTGATGAAGGGAGAAAGTCATTTGGATGAAAACATTCAAATCTATTAGTTATGGGCTTTTACAGTAACTTATACATACATACCTACATAAATCACGCCTATATCCCCGAAGGGGTAGGCAGAAGTGAATTGACACCCACTATTCGCCAATTAAGCTAGATCCCATGTAATCGGTGGCGAGCCTAGGTGTTTTTGAGAAATGCTGCTGCCCATTACTCATGGCTTTCTTTACTCTAAGTCGCCTTGTACGACACCCACGGGAGAGATGGGGGTGGTGATAGTTGTATTCTGCTCTGCCGTCACCACAAGGCTGTACAAAAAATATCTAGATCACAAAATTATCTACAAAAAATGTCCATATACTTTTTCCTAAGATTTTTACATTTTTTGACATTTTTTAAGAAAAAAAAAACATTCTAAGTTGTATTCTCCATAAAATGCACACATTTGCACGCCACCGCAGAGGTAGTGTGCGTCTTTTTTAACTTAGTTTTCTATACATGTATACATTGATTTATAGAACATTAAGTTTACGAATCAAATTGCCGTTGTCACAAGATAACTTCGAGATGTGTAAAGCTATAAACGAGTAATTAGATGCTGTGACTTTGAGCAGCCGTACACGTCACCACCTCGTCACAACCCAATCCTGGTGGGGAGAGGGGGTGACGCTCATTACCGCCGGCGCCGCTAACGAGAGGCCGCGCCGAAGCGATATCGTCAATCAAACCGAGACACAGGGTGCGCGTTCACCACAACATACAATTTATTTATTGCGATAGTAGGTACTTACATTAAAACAGTCACTATTACCTATTATTATTTTGATTGACACGCGATGGCCCGCGTCCTCTGCAATCCGGGTTCGATTCCTGCATTAAGACTATAATTTTTAGAGCTTTTTTAACCACAATTTTCTTTTTATCCACAATAAATTGTACCATGGGTATATCTTGACGGTCAACCATCGTTCAAGCCACTGATTCGCAAACAGGACTCCAGGACGCAGTTGGTTATGTTGGTGACTCCAGGGAGAATCTCGATAGCGCAGTGTCTTAGCACGTTCACTTGCTTAAACTAAGCAATGTTCGCTGAGGTGGGATGAGTAACGAGAATGTATTTCCTTCGTGCTTCGAAAGGCACGTTAGGCCATTAGTCCCGATTGCATCTGCAGTCGTGAATACTCAATCCGCACTGGGCTAGCGTGGTATATACTCGGTATATATAGGTATTCTTCCATCCAAAGGTAAGACCTGTGCCCAAGCAGTGGAGACATTCAAAGACTGATGACGACTCGACGTCTGATACCCGTGATGGCGGACCAACAGAGGCTGGTTCTGCCTACGACGACCAATGCAATGACAAAAGGCAAATACGTATAAATATGTTAAATAAAAAGTTCGAAAAATCATAGTCTATTTAGGGACTATGGTTTTTCGACCTTTTTCTAACAACAATTTTCTGTGTATACTTACAAATTTTTCTACATACATACATAAATCACGCCTAAGTATATCCCAGAAGGGGTAGGTAGAGCTGTTTAGCTGTTTTGCACCCACATTTCGCCAATTATGTTAGGTCCCATGTAATAGGTGGGGTGGGTATTTTATTACCTATATCGCGCACATAAATGGCTTATTGGTAGGTGGTATGAGAGGAATGCTGCTGCCCATTACTCATCGCTTTACCCTTAGTCGCTTCCACTGGGGAGAGGGGGGTGGTGACAATTCTATTCTGCTCTGCCATCACCATACCGCCTCACGGCCTGGGAATTCTCACATTAACTTTATTAACAACAGTATGACATACTATATTATCATTAATTGGCGCGACAAGTGCGAGCAGCCTGTATACACGCGGCCGGCGCCCGCCAGATTATCGCCAATACATTATGATATAAAATAATTTTCGAGTTTGTCAGGGCCCGGGGCGAGGCGGCGCGGGCGGGGGCGAGGGGGGCGCGGGGCGGGCGCGGTCGACAGTCACGATGTCACGCGCCGCCCCGGGCGACGGCTCCTCATTATCAAAATAACTTTTGTATAATACCATAATTTCTCACGGATTCTGTAACACAATTGAAATGTAGCCAGGGGTGATGATTCCATTAATAATAAACTCAGTCGCAACTTCGAAACACGATTCACGGTTCGGCCTGGGATTTATTTTTGTGTTGGGATGGAGGAGCAGACCAATAGGCTTCAATTAGTCGAATATGATGGACTACTCTGGTCGGACTGCTATGGGTACATACATACATAAATCTTTTTCTCCCTGCCCTGTTCCCAGTCTATCTGGGCCCGGCGCAGTATGTTTCCTCTTCCATGCATATCGGTATAAGAAGTCCTAATCAAGCCATTCACTTCCTTTTGATTCATATCATCCATCATGATGAATGAATGTTTAGACAAGAAACGGAAAGGACCATGTCTAGAGATCGATGAACGGAGAGAGTGAACTCATGAGAGAGATGCTTATGCTAAATAATAATCACTCTTTAGATTATCACAGGTCGATGCTCTCACAAAGAATATTATATTTGGTATAATCAAATTGGGTCTATACATCTATTATACCAAATTAATGATGCAACGCGAAAGTTTAAAAGATTATTATATTATATATAGCTCTACCAATTGACCTCGGGTTGCCATATTAATATCTTATAGCAGTATTTGACGCTTAGTTCAGATTCTAAGCAAAAACCAGAAAATTATTGTCTAGCGTGTCTCCTTTAATCGTATTTTTAAACTTATTAATATTTTTTTGCCTTCTATGCTGGCCTGGGAGCGAACAAATAACGTAGAATAGGCCAGCCCCAACTCGCTTCTATAAATTCGAAGTCCTTATGCGAAGGATTATCGAGAGAAAAGTTACATAAATAGGGTAGTTCGTCATCTGGTCCCAAGTGCTTACGGCCCATTTAGGACGAGTTGACGAACACCAAAAATAATTAATAATCTGTTCTGCAATTCGTCCCAAGCTAATTTTTGTATAGTAACTTAACCTTTATCAACACGTTGTACAGTGTGTAAGAAAATTCTTTCATAAAATAATCATTTTTAAATTGTTTTTTTTTTCATAGAAATACTATATTTTTTTTAATGTTAAAATTATCAATTATGCAAGATTTCAATTATGAGTTTTTCGGGTGAGGTGAGCGGTAAAGATACAGTAGTAAAGATACCTATGTAATTACCATTTGAAATAATATCTTCACTATTAGAGACAACGACGAACCGCTAACATATTCGTTCTCTCTCCAGTAGTAAAGTCAACATAAAGTAAGGATAGTAGTCTTAATACCTGATACTTGTAATTAATGGTACCATACCAAAGTGAGGGGTCTTTCTTCTCCCTGCCCTGTTCCCAGTCTATCTAAGGTCGGCGCAGTATAAATAAATCAATAAATATTTTTACACTCACACCTATCATCTAGCCCAAAGTAAGTATCCTAAGCACTATTGTTATGGATACTAGATGACGGAAATATTTTTAATATAATTATGTATATAAATGTTGCAAATATACTACATAAACATATACATAACCATGACTCGGGAACAAACATTTGGGGTCATCACAAAGTTTGCCCCTATCAGGATTCGAACCCGGGACCTCTTGGCCAATACCAAGCGATCTGAGCATTCGACCAAGGCGGCCTTATTAAGTATGTTTTCTCTTCCATTCATATCGGTCAGACGTCATCCAGCCATCCACTCCCTTTTGATTCATATCCTCCATCACCCCGTAAAGGTGCTAGTGATGAATGAATGTATAGAAAAGAGACGGAACGGACGGAGAGACCTATGACCGGAGAGTGATTGGGATGACAACATGCCAGGTATGCTGTTGTTGGTGGTTTTCCCTCCACCATTCGGATGCCACAAGGTGTTTATTGGTATACACCGGGCAATCTCCCTTAGTCGACTTTTACGACCCCCATGGGATGAGTCGCGTAGTGGAGCTCGCTAGCACAGTGGCATAGCGCGCTTGGTTTGCGATTGCGTAAACTAAGTAATGTTCGCTAAGGCCGGTCATTGGATGGGTGACCAAAAATTTATGATCTGGAGTTCCTCCGTGCTTCGGAAGGCACGTTAAGCTGGTGGTCCCTTCCCATCTGCAGCCGGTAATACCCACCAACCCGCACAAAAGGGCTGGTGATGATGATGGGATGAGTCGGGGCTAGCACATTCTACGTTATATTTTCGCTTCGGGATATTCACTATGAATTATTAATCTGTTTCTATAAAGTCTAGAAGTGTGGTGAAGTGTACAAAACTAGTTGAAAATGATATCATTCTTGGATCCCTAAGTTAAGACGTATGCTGGCAATATTGATAATGCTTCGAGCTAACCCTGGATGCTGGCGGGCGAGAGAGCGCGAACGATTGAATCTCGGTAACCGTGCAGCAAATCTATATTGAAAGGGCATGAAAGTTTGTTATCACTTCTTCCTGTAAGGTTAGTAGTTGTTATCATTAGCGTGCTCGACCTGCGATTGCGTTACCTAAGCAATATTCGCTAAGTATTATCATTGGATGGGTCACACAAAATATACCTACCATCTCGAGTTCCTTCGTGCTTTGGGAAGGCATTAAGCCTTCGGTCCTAGCTGCATCTGCAGTTACCACCAATTAGCACTGACCCATCGTAGTGAGTTATTGGCTTTTATATTCCTCCATCCATTATGATGATTATGCTTAAAGGCTTAAACGGTAACTGTGTTTGTTATGTTTGTTTGTACACAAGGAGTTTCAATCCTACTATTAACGCACCAAATACCTTTCACTCTAATCAAAGCGTTGCAATATCATTACATGTATAGGTAAAAGGTATACCATTACTTTTGTAGACGGCTGTAGTCGCTAGAAATGTGAAAAATTAATCATGGCCGTTGAATTTGTAATAGTATTTTATTTTTTTATTTATTTTGATTACATTGGAAACTAACATGAACTGAAGACAGCGATGAGTAATGGACAGCCCTTCCTCTTATACTACCTAGCGATATACTGTGATTTATATGTTCAATAATTATGACAATAAGCTCGCCACTTATTACATGGGACTTAACTTAATTGGTGAAAAGTGGGTGTTTAATTCACCTCGTAATTATTTGTATCGTCTGGTTATTTATTACAATGAAGATTAAGGAGTCCGAGAATTATTTTTTAGATTAATATTTTGATTTTAATTTGAATATTAAATATATAAATATTAAAAAAAATATCCTACACAGAATGTTTTAGTTAGTAAAAGTTCGAAAAATTACAGTAGTCTTGGTGCGGGAATCGAACCGAGAACTTTTTCTTACCACAATATTCTCTGTAACATATTAGATATTTATTTTTGCAAAAAAGTGTGCAAAAATAAATAAATATTATGTAGTTATACTTAAAACTTTAATATACTATTGGTAGGTACTTACAATTATATATTTTTTTTTTTGAAATAGGGAACTACGACATTCATAATTTAGAATGTTTCACTCCAGTTGTATGAAAATTGTGATTACCTATGATGTCATTAGAGTGACTATTAGAAATTAATAGGTAGGTACCTACCTACCTATTATTTAACCTACCTATTTAACAACCTACCTACCTATTTATTACTACCTGTAATGTGTTTCTATTTTTGTATGCAATAATCTGAGGATTACGGTGCTGATTGCACTCTAAGTAATACTTTTTAACATAAGCTTTTTGTATAGCATAAGTGTGTAATTGTTTGTAATCCTAAATAAATAAAATAAAAAAAAATAAAAAAAAGATGCAACTATCCTTTTTGAATGTAGGCACGTACCGTACATAACGTAGTTAGATTACCAGAACGAAGAGAGGTGTCCCCCATTGCGGGTAATGCAGGTGGTAATGCTCTGCTCAATTGGATTGCACTGTGCGATCGTGAGAGAACTCGAGTAGTTTGGCACGAACTTGCGGCAGGCACTTGAGTCACAACCAAAGCCCTGGAGGCCCGCAGCCGGCGCCGGCGCCCGTCTCGCTTCGGCCACTACCGCCTCCAGCCACCAGGGCCACTCAACCTTCCAGCACATGAGTAAATAAACGGGACAGAGTGACAACTTCTTCACTATATAAGCGTAAAGTCTCGCTTAGCGGCCAGTGGACAAGCGTCACTCTGTTCCGTTTATTTACTCATATACTTTCAGCCAGCAACCAGTACCTCTACTTTTTCAAATGCAGGCTACGCATCCCCTCGCAGCGGTGGGAACTCCACCAGAAGGAGTATGTGGGCCTCGGGGTAACGGCGTTCCCCCTGCGTACCCACTAAACATCCTCTGGGTTACTCTCCTCGACGCGTTTTACGGGGGCCTAGGTCATGGCCATAGCCTTCCATCCATCACTGCCCCATCGCGTTGCCCACCTATGGCAGGCTCTCCTAAGGAAGCCGGCCCATTCCTGACCCTACCTCGAGAGCTCACACTTTCGCTTCTGTTGCTGACGGTACATTCATAAATCACGCCTTTATCCTTGAAGGATTAGGTTAGGCAGAAGTGAATTAACGTTTCGCCAATTATGTTAGGTCCCATGTGATAGTGGTAAGCCTATTGCCATTTATCGGACACGAAAATCTCTCAGTACATTGCTAGATGGTAAAGGAATAGTTTTAACCCTTAGTCGTCTTGTAGGACACCCGCGGGAGAGTTTTTGGGTGGTGATAATAATTGTATTCCGCTCTGCCGTCACCACGCAGCATTTTTTGCTGACGGTATCGTCACAAAATGGCGCCCGTATTTACCCGCCGCCCCTACACACGACCCCTCTATGTAAACATTTCGAATAAAAATGCGCCATTACTATTTGCATTCATATCTAAAGAAAACATACATGCTAAATATTGCGATGACAACTCCGACTGTGGACTGCCGGGGGAAACAGCACCGTGTGGCGTCGGGCATAAGGCTCACAATGGCCGGGTGAGTTGCACGTTCGAGGTGGCGGTGGCACGGTTGAATGCGTGCCGGCTGTCCCGCTCTCTCGCTGGAGGCCGTCCCTGTCTGGCGGTAAGTAAAAGGTGGGATGATTGAGATGCTAACTGCCAACTGCCACTGGTCCCATTACACACCTCGGCCCGCAAACACAGTGACGCGACGCGCTTTGTCGATAGTTGAGATCCACTGAAGGGGGCAATTCACTCGAGTGATTTTAGATGACGTCTAGAACGAATTTGTGTGCATGTAGACACATTAATGGAATGACGATGGCATTACCTAATATCTTAAGTGGCAACTATTTTCCCACTGCCCTATAAAGGGTTAAGTTAGAATATTTTCATTAGAGAATTTCATTTAGAATATTTTCAATTTTAATTTGAATATTATAGGTATAAATGTTACAAAAATTAGTACTCAGAATATTGTGGTTAGATCAAAAATTTTGAATTAGTTATTATGTTAATCATTCGAAAAATATCTACTTTGGAATGTTAGTTTATTTCTACTTTGAGAGGGTATCCGTTGACTTACAACTACTTTACTACTTTAACGTCTTGGTTGGCCGAGTGGTATAGGCATCTGCCCGGATCGCAGAGGACGCGGGTTCGGTTCTCGCATTAAGACTATAATTTTTCGAACCAATGTTGACAGTTAAGAAGCACGATGAGAGAAATTAATGGATATTTCATTTGACTTTGAGTCTCAATTTGACTCTCTTTTTGTTTGTTTGTTATATTATTTTTTTTTACACTCACACCTATTATCTAGCCCAAAGTAAGTAGCCTAAGCACTTGTGTTATGGATACTAGATGACGGACATACTTTTAATTTAATTATGTATATAAATGTTGAGAATATACTACATAAACATATACACAACCATGAGTCGGAAACAAACATTTGTGGTCATCATAAAGTTTGCCCCTACCAGGATTCGAACCCGGGACCTCTTGGCCAATACCCAGCAATCTGAGCATTCGCTTAATATGAATCAGCTCATTCAGTACCTACATTTAGTTACCAATACAATTCGAGCATTACGATATAGGTACATACACCACATAGACATGCCGAGCGATTGTCGACATCGACCCGCGCACAGCCCTACCGGCGCGGCCGCTCACCCAACCATAACTAATGGTGCGAACGAATCGCCGGAGTCGGCACAGAGCTGCGTTTTTGCGGCGGCGACCAATGGCAGCGCGGCATCCCTCCGCCGCCCAATCGCAGCCCACTTTCCACCGAAAGAAACTCAAAATTACGCGCGGCTCGATTCTCCACTCGTATTTTCAAAGCCCGGGGCTCTGGGTCGCGCTTACACCGCTGCCGTAAGCCTGCCACACGATTCTGCACCTTCCGTCTTGGTCCTAAGGTGGTGTCGCTGCCCTCCTCGACAGCGATTGCAATTACGAATGGCGTCTGCTGTGACGCGATCGAGCTTTGTGAATGTCGTTTGGCCCGCTTATGTTATGTGCCGGATACGAGGACGTCCTCGCCGACGTTTGGAGGCTACACTAATTATATGTTTTCAGGAATGTAATAGAGCAGTGAATACCTATTTCCTACCTATTTTCTCTGTCAATTGCAACCATACAGCCGCCTCTGTACTCGGACGGGTCACGTATCTAGTTGAGGGTCGTATAAAGATCTAGGGTTTGATTCCCTGGGAGGGATAAATTTAAACTTTTATTTCATTGAGGAAATAATTATTACCAACTAAGCTACTGCACTATCACTTATCTATCTATGTTAAACTATAATAATAATAAGTTTTTATTTCTCATCACAAACTACACTGCAAAAATTACATACCTAAATGTCAGTTTGTGTGAGACTGATGCCTGAGCTATTCGATTTTAATTTCAACATTATATTACAAAAATTAGTACAAAGAATTTGGTGGTTAGAAAAAGTTCTAAGAATTATGGTCTTGATGCGGGAATCGAACCTGCGTCCACTGCAATCTGGGCAGGTGCCTAAACCGCTCGGCCAAAGACACTGATTCCTGAGCTAGGTATTACCTTAATAGGTACCTGTGTTACAGGTCACCAGGCCCCCACTATGTCGGGCCACTTAATAATAAAAATGTGGCAATGAGTACTACTTAGGCACAAGTTCACCACCACGTAAAACAAGCGATTAAAAGTTAACCGTCTATTTTTGACATTTCTTCCATACTGTTATATGTCAAAAAGAACCAGTTAAATAAAAATCGACTGTTTACGTGTTGGTGAACTCCAGCCTTAGACAAGTAGCTAAAAGAATGTATAACACAAATTGTTAGTTTACTAAAACTCTATGTGTGTGTTGCGTAAAACTGATGATGATAACGGAGACTTCGGAATTACCTACATATAATTTGAAGGTTAACTTTAGCCAATGACGATAATGGCATCATTGATGTCTATGAATATTACCTAAATCTACTTATTAAATCCATGGACGTAGTATAAAAAACCCTACGTCCATGATTAAATCTTACAACGTTCTGTGTGTAACAATTAATAAGCCGACACGATCAATAGAGCAGACCATCGAAATCATATCAAACAACCTTTGTCACGACACGTGAACAGAACAAGTCTATTCATGGCCTCAGCCGCAAAAACACTGAATGGACAGGCTCGTTTACGTAAACAGACGTGGTTTTTTGGCAATCTCGGGACGAAACTATCGCCGTGACTCGGCAGAATGACAATGCGATCCGTACGTACCTGCCGCAGCTGCAAGCGATTGACCGATTCTCTATGTCATGTCGGACACTGACAGCCAGTTGTGACAGCGCGCTAATTGACAGGTGTCGAATACGAACGAGTCACTCGATACTTCCCGCGGCATTGTTTTGGCGCGTCGATACCGCTCGAAAGGGTACCGATGTTTGCAGCGGCTCGTGTTACTCTATTGTTCTATATCCGCTCGCATTGATTCGCTTCGATTGCTCGTTCAATAAATTCATGAACAAACTGATTGGGAAACGGAGATCTCGCCCTTTTAATGCTACAAGGACGCCACTCAAAGATTACTTAGAGACAATGTGTGTTCTAAATTTATTGTTGAGAGAATGCAATTTTGAATTTAATGTCTTTCGTATATGAGAAGCGTCTGCAGAACATTCGTTTTTATAAAGTACGGCTTATGGTAGACAGAATAGTAATGAACTACGGTTCAATTATAAATAGAAAAATGGAAAAAAATACACAACATTTAACGCTTTTGCTCCGGTATGCTAGGTGAAGAATAGTTTAAATATAGTAGGTTACATACATACATGCATATTCACGGCTATATCCCCAAAGGGGTAGGCAGAGGTGAACTAGCACCCACGTTTCGCCAATTATGTTAGGTCCCATGTAATAGGCGGCGAGCCTATTGCCATTTATCGGGCACAAAAGTCGCAGTACTTTGCTAGGTGGTATAAAGAGGAACGCTGCTGCCCATTCCTTGTCACTGATTTATCCTTAGACATACATAATATCTATTTAGTAATAAATATCTAAAAAATCTCGTGTCTCACCTTACGGATTAAGCTCCTCAAGAATAGAGAGATTGGCTCTCATTGCAGTCCAAGGTATACGTAGCAGACGTCGCCAGCACCACGTCTCGAATATCTATTTTTTTTACGCCTTTCTTTTTTTTCATTATGTTCGATTTCATAGTTCGAACCATAGGAAAATAGAGAATACCATGGATTGCAAGAGTCTTACTTTTGTTTTCCGTTGGATCTCTCCATACCTTATCCGGTTTGCTCATGGCGCCCTTACCCATCTGGACAATTTCCTTATCACAGCTACCGCCATTGCGAGCCTAGATAGTTACACTAGCTGACACACTCCAGGTCTCGTAGCTCATAGCTCTGCGCGAGGTTCAAGCTGCGATCAATAATCATCAATTTGGTTTTGGTTCTGTTGATTCGCAACCCCAGGCGTATGCTTTCTGTTTCGATGCGTTTGAACAGTTCAGCCATTTCGCTATCATCAGAAGCTATCAAGGTCGTTTCGTCGGCGTAACGTATATTGCAGAGCGTGCTTCATCCAACTAACACACCACCATCCCAATCTTCTGTAGCCTTACGTACTAATGTATTCTCCGTATGAGTCGAAAAGCTGGGATGACAAAATGCATCCCTGCCGGACACCTCTTTGTGGTTTAATAGGCTCCGAGCAGCATCGTTCGAGCTTAATCTTCGCTGAGCTGTCTGCGGTTGAGGCTTTCCACTATGTAAGCCAGGTGGGCAGGCGTGCCCATCTCTAGCAGTATTTCTAACATTTTTTTCCATCCAACCCAATCGAATGCTTTCGCATAGTCTATGAAACAGAACGCCTGGGCTTCTTATTAAAAGGTTTTCGGGTTTTTCTTTGTACAGGTCTTCGATGTATTCTCGCCAGCGATTAAGGGCTTTGTCCAACACGATTAAGACCTTGCCCCGTTCATCCGCGATTTGCCATGTCATTGGCTTTAAATCCCGTGTGAGGGTCTTCATACATACATACCTAAAACACGCCTATATCCCCGAAGGGGTAGGCAGAGGTGAACTAGCACCCACGTCTCGCCAATTATGCTAGGTCCCATGTAATAGGTGGCGAGCCTATTGCCATTTATCAGGCACAAAAGTCGCAGTACATTGCAAGGTGGTATAAGAGGAACGCTGCTGCCCATTCCTCATCACTGTTTTGTTTTATCCTTAGTCGCCTTGTACGACACCCACGGGAGAGATTTGAGGTGGTGACAATTGTATTCTACTCTGCCGTCACCACACGGCTGTGAGGGTCTTCACCTTTTGGAATTACGCCTTGATCTGCACTCTTGTAGCATGCCTTCCAATATCTTCGCATATCTCCTTGATGTAGTTGTTCCGGTCGTGTCTACAAACTTTTTTTACTTTGAGTGGACCGTTTGATTGATTGAGCCCGTTATATCGTCTTCTAGTCCTTGTTCCTTTACAGCCCTCTGTTTTTCCAGTTAAGTCCACGTAGAGTCAGATAACCATGCTTTCCGAGTACTTGTAGATTGGATTTGATGACAGGTTTCTTTGGCAGTTTCAGTCATTGCTTGTATGAAAGCATTCCAAGTGGTTTCTGCGTCATCAAATGACTCGTTTGGTTGGTTTTTTATACGCCGTGGTATCCTTCCTGCAAACTCAATTATCATAATCTAGTCTAAAAGTTTAAGGCCCGGTGGCGTTCTAGCTCAGCGTTTGCCAGCTAACTTCAACTCGACTTACTCCTCTTATTGTTCATTTATTTAGTTCGTGTGTCAAATGACGGCATTTTTAAACTAATAGACACTATAACGCAATGCGGAGCTTCATATTAGTTAGGTTTTGCAAGAGTACCGAACTACCGAATTTCCCGGAAATTGAATTCTCAGTGCCGGTAATGCATAATAGGCAATTTTACCGGGATATACCGGAAAAATCAGTACCGGTATTTCCGGGGAACATGCCCTAATGTACCCTAATAATACAGTGTTGTCTACCTTTAGTTAAAGTGATCGAAAATTATTCATATTTCTACAGTAATCTTTTAATTAAGAATAGTGATCAACCTCATATTAAATTAAACTTAAAAATTCAAAATTTTGGAACACCAATGAAAGACAGGCATGTCATCTTTTAGATTTTCACTTATTTTTGAAGTAATAGTAGACACGTCATAATTTGTTAGATAAACGAAAGAAAAAACAAGAATAAAACGTTTATCACTCTTCTAGAAGTACCTAACAATGATACCTTCACAAACAAATAAAAAGTATATTGTTTTAAGCTTACGTGGTCACTTTCATCTTTAAATTGTGAATAAACGGGATTTATACCACGGACCAGATGACTGTAACCATGGCGCATGTAACTGTGCCGAAATATCGAAATCATAACAAAATCCAGGTACGTGGTATAAATCCCGTTTATTCACAATTTAAAAATAAAAAAGTAATTTTAATAAATATTGATTCAAAACTTACTTTCAAAAATTTCTGTTTCCTTAACCTAGACAGTAAGAAATCGCGAAATTAATGTTTACTTAGTCACTTGGTTCACAAGAACTGACATAATTTTGGCATTTCATTCGCAATTGTTGTAAGCTTCCGAGATCTATTCATAAATGACATCCATTCATCCGACAATATTCACATTAGATACAAATTACTTAAATTATTCTTAAAACAGAAGGTTTTTATGGTAAGTGTCATCCTTTAGTTCTCTTTCGGGCATTAGTGCTTTTACCTTACACTTTTAAATTTATAAAATTAAAATTTACGCTCTCTGAAATATAAAAGTTTGAAGGTACTTGAAAGCTATTTCATTATATGTTTCAGTTACATGTAGCAACGCTCGTAGTATGGAAAATCGTAGCGCGTTGCTACAATTCTTGCTACGAGAAACTTATGCACCCGATAACTGACTTTGTACCGTAGCCACGAATTTTTTTTTAAGTTGGATTATTATAATTCTACCTAACCTTCCTATCCGTATTATTATGTAGTAAAGTCTCACAGTGCTAAACTTCCTATATTGTTTTCCTTTCGCTTTCCATAAACTATGTTACTAGTATTATAATGACAATCATATTTTTTAACTACCTAGTTAATTTTATGATGCATGTTTTTCTAAAATGTCAATAGGTAAATAGCGTGTTTTTTTAATACAATAAATTATCGTAATCTTACCAAGTCGCTAACAACCTTTATTCCTACGAAGAAATTAACAGTTATCGGCACCTAAATAGGAAATATTCTCTATTGTAATAACACTTACGAGCGCAATAATACAATCAAAAAAACCTCGCCGTAAACACGACTCGTTATTGTTAAAGAATTAAACCCGGAATAAAACACCAAATTACCGAAAACCGTTAGATCAAGATTGTGACGCACGCCATCTGTTGGCGAAACACGATAACCAGCACCAATGTTTTGTCCTGGCTCACACATAATGCTTTATCTGCAGATCTGAGCGAGGGCGGCTGCCACCTCATTATGTACGGATGTTTTGAGCGACACAAATTATTGTATTTAGTTATTTACAAGCAACCCTCGACATGCATGTTCGGCATTTTAATTCGGGGCCGCGCATTGTGCCCGCTACTAATAATATTAAAATGTCGGTAAATAATCTTTTGTGAGCTTTTTTTGTTCGGTTCCGAGTGCTGCCATGAGCTACAGCGACGTCAGTAGTTGGGACGTCATTGAATATTGTTGCTTATGTGCCCATTACGCACATTTTTGACGGAAGGGCCCCAAAAAGGCACCGCACTTATTTCGAATTAATTAAATGTTTTATTTATTTACATGTAAATTAAGTACTCACGTCGTAGTAATAAGAAACTATATATTTTCATGTTCATAAATACTTACCACTGAGCGGTATTTTCGTATCTTCGTCAGCCATAATATGTATAGAATAGATTGAAGAGAATGCCTAGTAAGAATTTGTATTGATAGTCTGGTCTATTTAGGTTAAGACTTTAATATGTTCATAATAGGAAAATCTAGTAAGGGCCACTTGCGCACTTCCGAGTTAATAATTTAACTCGAGTTAGTTGTTAATTCAGCAAGACAGTTGTTAACTGTCACGTCACTTGGAATAATTGAGTAAACCAGAATAGTGTTTATTTGCTCCGCTGCTCTAGAACTCTTCAGACAGAAACACACGGTATGACATATTTATCATTCATCATGAATGTTCATAACCGTCAATATGGAACGTCTATCTCTCTGGTTATCTACACCTTATGAAACGTATCAAAATTGTTATTGTCCAACAACAAAAGTTTTAAAAACAGACTTTGTGATGGCGTGTCTCAATTAGGGTACACTCCGCGCCTTTCTCGGCAACAGTAATTGGTCTATGGCATAATTAACGGATTACCTGCGCCGGCGCACGATGACAGCCGGCGGCCATTGTTGCGCGCCATCACCATGACAGCCCGCACTCTCAACAACGAACACCTGCCAATCGAACTGACTCTATTACCAATCTAATAAAGTTCAATTTCGAACGCAAACGGTTACATAAATAAATAATGTAAAGGGTGTTACATTATTCGGCGTGTTCGGGTTACCTACTTTGAATATAATAGAATATTCATGTGAGTGATTGCCATTGTGCTAGGACCATTCGGGCTTTGTGCTCAAACGAAGCGCTGATAGGAAATTTTGTCGATGGGGATAAATATTATTATCGTGACTAATGGGCCGCCGCCCGCTGCTACAATGGCACATCTTTGTACAACATAATATTATTTAATGTGATTTGTTATAGTACGTGACAGTTGAAAAAATAAGTGATGCATTTTAACTACTCTGAGGACCTCAACGCGCTGAAGACCGACTCTTAACAATATTGATATTCATAAAAAATTTAAAGCCACTGAACACAATTTTATATTATGTATTGTTCTGTTATAATATTTGAAATGTTAATAATTTACGACCACGATTCACTATTTTTGACTACCATAAATGTCACCACAGGGGTAGGCGGAGATCACTCCTTTCCACTTGCTACGATCCTTACCTTTACTTCTTTTGCTTTATCACGCCTCATTCAATATACTTTAAATATCATTACGATAAATGCACTCACTTACTTCATTCACTTACGACATAATATTATTATTCCTTTTTGTCATTTTTACTGCGTGACCCGCCCATGTTAGCATTGGTTTCTCAAGTCGTGTCATCATTACATCTTCATTCAAACCAGAGTATACATACGTATAACTGTATTGCAATTATATGTTACTAGCTCTTTCGATATATTAATCATTCATACTAAATTCTAGCCACACATAAACTTCACAAACCTAAAGAACAACCCAACTCTCTACGGAAAGCGATAATAAATAATTATGTCAAACAACTTACCTACATTAAAGTGATCCATTGTCATGATTCACATTTTTGCCAGTTTTCTTAAGATTAACAAGTTCTAAAAGAAAACAATAGCCGTGTGGTGACGGCAGAGTAGAATACAATTGTCACCATCCCAAATCTCTCCCGTGGGTGTCGTACAAGGCGACTAAGGATAAATCAGTGATGAGGAATGGGCAGCAGCGTTCCTCTTATACTACCGTCCTGACAATGTACTGCGACTTTTGTGCCCGATAAATGGCAATAGACTCGCCACCTATTACATGGGACTTAACATAATTGGCGAAACGCGGGTGAGAATTCACCTCTGTCTACCCCTTCGGGGATATGGGCGTGATTAATGTATGTATGTATGTATGTAAAAGAAAACTTTACACTTTCATAGTAAGGTAAGAGAATCTGAGAGAGCTAGAGAATATAGAGAAAATCGTTTTCCAGTGTGTAACCAACCGTCCCTTACGACACCCCTCGGAGAGGTAATTGTATTCCGCTATGGCGTCACCACACAGCCAAATTGTAATTTGATAATTAATAATTGGGAGGAGGAACAGGGACCGATAGGAAGCTGCCCCGAGCTGAGTTCGCGCGAGGGTTGCGACGCAGCCTATTGCCAATTGCCGCCGCCTCGGAGACCCTTCAATGGTACGTAATCGAATCATTCCCTGGTTCAGTTAGCAGGACGGTGAGTAGCGGGACAGAACAAATAATAAGTAATATGGTTCATAAATAAAATATATTGTAATAAAATATAGACACGTAAACTAGCATAATTATCATTGAGAGCGACAAAAAGTCACAGTTTTCTTTAAACATGCGATCAACTTTCGCATAAATAAGCAAATATTAATTGGTGAAGATAAATTATTACCCCTTGGTCGTTAGTGTGTGTATTCATTGGTTTTAATTCTTAGTTATGAATAAAAAAACCTGTAAAGGTGAACTTGTAATAGATGCTGTAAATTATCACAAATTACTCTTGAAGTGCTTACACTAGTATTAGGCTCTATTTTAACCTCAGTGTTAGCGATGCGCTCAATTATTTTAATATGTAGTTATTTGTAAAATGTTTACTTATTATACTAGTTTATTGAGAAAATAATAAGAACAAATAAAATTAAACTAAAATTAAACTTGAGAGTAAGGGCGGGATTTTTGATGCATAGTTAACTCAACTAATTGTTAAATATTGTTACTAATGGTTAAATATCAGACTGATATTTAACCTTAGTTGGTAATCCTGTGAGCGAACAGGTTATAAGCAACGAATCGTCTGCCTGTATGGAGTTAGTACCTACTGCGCTAAGAGGTCTCACTGTGAGACCGCGTTACTGTGAAAAAGCACGCGTTCTGTCCATTTATTCATCAAACCCCATCAAGACTTACACTTGGCTAGGTCGGAAACCTTATTACCAGGTCTAAATCGGCTTTCGACTTCCACAATCAACTTCAAAAACAGCGAGCTTCAGCAAAAACGAAACGATAGCGCCTGCGGCCGAACCCACTGCAGATGCGTGAACACGCCGATGGGCGGGAGGCTGGCCAGATTGCCGCTTGATGCCTGGCAGCTGCTGTAAACACTGACGCGTAGAAAATCATTTCTTTGATAGTTTTCGGCTTGGTATCTAAGCCATATCTTCATTTGGAATTTTCCAATCAGTGCGGGGCCGTGCGATAGTGAAGACAAAAATATGACTTTTATTTGTAAACCACTCTGATTCTATAATTCACAGCCACAAATAAAAAACATAATTATTAAGGGTGTTGCAAATACATACCGGTGGTGCTTAGCGCGCATTGCATGGTAAAAAACTTCATGATGGTGACTGTTGAGATAAAACCACTATAAAATTCTCAACGTAAAACACCATACATACATAAATCACGCCTATATCCCCGAAGAGGTAGGCAGAGGTGTATTAAACCATAACACTTTTATTTTAATGATTCCGCAGGATTGAACGTCGACACGGATCCTGTGCATCGAAATAACACCACCTTTACTGCACAAAGTCTGAAACAACTTTTGTAATATCAAAACAAAAATCTAACAGACGCCATTGAAAGCGCGCCCAACGAAAGTTTTCCGCAGAAAACAACCCTTGTTACAGATAGGTACTGTGTGAGTGGGCAGGCCAAACACTTTACTAGATGTCTGATCATTTTAATTAGGACACGTTTATATTTATATTTAGTTTCTCTTCTATTGAATTAATACTGATGATAGTGTCAGAGACAGAAAAGTAAAAAAGTCAAAATTACAAATTATATTCTAGAAACTTCTCAGCCCGTATATGTATACGCAAAGTTCATACTAATTCCACCTAGGGATATTCTTAAGAAATTAAAGTAAGAACAAAGTTTAAGGTCCTGTTTTAAAAATCGACAAGTAAGTTCGAAGTAGCTTACTTTGCAGTTTAATTGCCATATATTGCATATTACAACTGTAAATCATCTGCGAAGTAAGCTACTTAGAACTTACCCGTCGATTTTGAAAAAGGCCCTTAAAATGTTATAAAAACATATGTAGTTAAAGCATAATAGTTTTCCTTGAGAACTTGAATAATGGCAACAAATCGAAGCTGGCATTCTCATCCGAACGACGAACCAATCGTCGCATCAACCGAGTACCAAAGTCAACAGGGGAGGGCTGAGAGCAACGCAGTGCTCTGGAGATTAATGGAAAATGCCGCGAGGGCAGCTTCCACTTCTTAGAAATAAGCAAGGCAAGCCAAGATGCAAGTCTCTGGTACAACTTTGAAAATAGATATAACGCCATCAGATACATGCGCGATCATAGTAAACATTTGGCGTACTTGCAGATATCCTTATCTAAATAACGGTACGTATACAATATCCTTTTTTAATTAACCTTGTATTAGCTAGGTACTAGTGGACGCCCGCGGCTTCGCTCGCGTTAATGTCGGTTATTATATAGCCTATAGCCTTCCTCGATAATCCAACACAAAAAGAATTTTTAATTTGAGTAAGTAGTTCCTGAGATTAGTGTGTTTAACCATACAAACAAACTCTTCAGCTTTATAATATGAGTATGGATATGATATACTGAAGATTTTTATATTAGAGAAGGTACTTGTTGTAGTAGCTAGTTTACATGGCTATCGTCAATAAAACACCTGCCAAAGTCTAGCGTTATAATTCTTTAATCCGCTTATTGTTTCTTTCTTAATTCAGTCACTAATAACCGAGACAAAGCCTTTTAAGCATTGTTACTTTATTAAAACCACAAACGATAATTTTGATAGCAGACCGCAGAACGTAACGCGGCTTGTTAACCGCAATACAAATAACAACCAGAAACAGCGGATGGAGAGAGGCGGAGAGAGAGAGGCGAGCGGCCGATTAAAGAGAGCTCGAGCCTTGGAGGGGCCCGGTTACGGCGAGGGCCCTCCGCTCGAGGGCCCTTCGCGAAATCGCAAATCGCACAAGAATCGCACGCGGATCAGGCGGCGGCGGCCTCGCACTCGATCGGGAGTTCTCTCCACGACGCCGGAAACAAGGAAATAAGAACATTTCAACCTTTTACCCGCTCACTGCTCTGAGCGGCGACATCGGTTCGTTTCCATCGCACTTCTCTTTGATGAATACATTTTTCTATTACAAGTTGTTCACTTGTAATGACGCCACTAAAATTGTATCATTCACAACTATAATGTTGACGATCAATTGGTTAAACATCACCCATTGGTTATACTTCGGTGAGACCCCTCACCAAAATATTCCAAATGAGCTAAATCCGTCATAACTTTTATTATCTTTATTTTTATTAGCTGTAATTATGTAAGCTGGTCGTCTGCAATAAAACGTTGCGATGAAATGCAGAACAAAATGTATTACCATTGTTGCTGTGTGGTGACGGCAGAGTAGAATACAATCATTTCATTTCATTTCGTACAAGGCGACTAAGGATAAATCAGTGATGAGAAATGGGCAGCAGCGTTCCTCTTGTACCACCTAGCAATTTACTGCGACTTTTGTGCCCGATGAATGGCAATAGACTCGCCACCTATTACATGGGAGTTGGCGAAACGTGGGTGCTAGTTCACCTCTGCCTACCTCTTCAGGGATATAGGCGTGATTTATGTATGTAATTTATTACTATATATAATCTCAGTAGTCCAGAACTAAAGACGTATCTTCTAGTGAATTGTTAAGAAAGTCAAAAACATCCGAGTAAAAGCCCCTCGTAACCTAAATTCTTTTCCTACTATTTAGGTATAATTATGTAGATATGAAAAAAATAAAAAATGCATCAAACAGTGTATAGTTGGACATTATCTCTAGCTTCAATTATAATTATCACGATACTCATAATGCTCCCGTATACATGTAGTACTCTACTTACTCTCTTGTATTGAATGTATATCTGTTAAGAAAGTAAGCCCAAAAAACGGTCGGTTTCTTGTGTAAACCGAAGAGGCATGCCACACTGCAGACAAATCGATAAACCAAAACACGCGATCATATTCGCGAGCACGGATTAGACCGTCGTCACCGGGAAGACATAATGTTGTCAAAGCGAATGCCGCACACTGCACGGTCGCGGCATTGTAGGACACCGAAATAGTAACAGTCGCAAGCTGACACGGCGGAGCGCGTCGCTGCCACGGACGCGAGTAGGGCGACCAACATACCAGAACACTTAGGAGACTTACATGAGCTTGTCTTGCCAGCCCGGCTAGCATCAGGCTAGCAGTTCAAAGCGATTAATGGCATTATTTGTTTTTCGTTATGGCATTCGTTGTGTTTCGATGGTCATACTAGCCGGACTGGAGGCCTAGGCAAGTGTAATTCCAATCTATTCCAACGAATAAATAATGTATGAAACAGACAAATAAGTAAATGTAAGAGTAGTGGTCAAAATTGACAATTTTGTTCGATAGAAACGTTATGTTATGTTAGTATATTTATGTAGTATGTGTCCTCTTCCATTAATATCGGTACGTAATCAAGGCATCCACTCCCATTTTATTCAATTTTATCATCCACCACACAGGAAAGGTGCTAGGGATGAATTAATGTATAGTAAAGTGCTGAAAAGGACAATGTCATGAGATCGATGAACGGAGAGAGTGATTGGGATGAAAACTTTCAAATCCATACTGCTCAAGGTTTTGGCTTATATTTTACAGCTGGCCCCCTGCCGGACCAATCCCCTTTTCTACCACTCGAGTGCCTCGATGTGTTTAATAGTACGGGTATACTTTACTTTGAAACTTTATAACAATGACTTAGCCGGAAAACCCTCATTTCCTTAGACAAGTACTCTACCAATGACGTCGTCGGTTCGACTCCTCGTATTCTCCACTTCATGGTGCCCCTAGCAAGTAAAAGTGAAGCATTAGCGATTGTGTCCGCGGCGGACGGCGGGGGCGGGGGCTACTACAAACACATTTGACGACCATTGTGACCGCGACAGCCACCATTCGTGGTGTCGAGTGTTTTTTTCACAAAATAGCGATACTTATTGAGATGTCCCGCCTGACAAGGACACTTTTAACAGTTGCATTCATCGATATTGTCAAAGAATTTGTTAAAGGAATTATCATTATAGACGCCCTGTGTTGACATATTATTGGCTTTTTTTTAATCACACGGTCGATGTGAAGATCTTCGCTAAATTCAAAGCCAGCATTGTAAATCGTTTTGAGAATGTCTGAGAAATGGATTTGTTGGATTTATTGAAAGATACTGCGTTTTTATTTCATCTTTTGTTCATTAGTGAAATTCAATAACAATTTTATAATGTATTAAGCACCTCATAATGCAATGTTTTTATAATGTTTGCTTGTTTGTGGCACAATCACACAACTGGATTGGATTAAAATCGGAGCACTATTGGAGTATTTGGGCTTTATCGGCTCACCTTTCATGCCAATATTTAAGGCAAGAAATCGTGAGCTTTTTTTGTCCGTGGAGAGGGAAGGAGAAGGGAAAGATCGGGGACCTATTTGATGATAGTGGACGTATCGATGCAAATGCCTAAACGCTATTACGTGCGTGCGAAGATTTAGGCGCGAAGGCGTGTTAGCACTCACATTTCGCCAATTATGTTATATACTAGGTGGAAAGCCTATTGTCGTCTATCAGGTAAGTAAATCGCAGTACATTGCTAAGTGGTTTTTAAGGAACGCTCCTGCACATTACTCGACGCTGTCTTACAGCCGTACTCAGAGAGACGTCAATTAACGTTAATGAATACTTAATACAAAAAATGACAATTCAAAACTATGGTCTAGTTTAGATTGACATTTTTCTGTGTTAAGTATACTCATTAGGTATATAGTATTTTAACCTCTTTGAGTGCGACAGTTAACCCTTAGTTGCCTTGTGCAACACCCGCGGGAGATTAGGGGCGGTGACAATAGATTGTATTCCGCTCTGCCGTCACCACACGACACAGTGAATAAGAGGTAAGACGAGAATAACGAGCCACAATGTCTTATTTCAGGTACAAGTTACCTCAGCACTCAGTCGAAGAAGCGGAGCCTCCTCCGTGCAACAAAGCAAGTACATAGGGAGATGGGCCCTGTGATGTCCTCTCTTTGGCTTTCACGTTATTACGGTGCGGTAACGAAGAGGCGAGATCAAAGCCGGAGAGGGTCTTATTGAAATGAGAAATTTTCTTTGAAAATAGGAGCTCGTTAGGTGAGCCCGCTCGAGTGCGAGTTTCGATCTCGGCGTCCATTTTAATTATTCCCGCTTCTTTTCGGTTCGCGTTTAGGTATAAAATAATAATGAGAGAACGCAGCATCGTTCGAAAATGGTCCATTGTCAAGGGAGCACTTGGATCGGAACGGCTCTCGCGCACTTTGGACCGCTGGCACTTACCCACCAACCTATCACCGGAACAATTTCTGTTTTTGAATGCGCCAAATATCAAAATACAATTCTGTCACTCGTGTTTTCCTCGAATTGCTGCTTAACCTCAATCATGGGTCGTGAAGAAAATCTCATCGGGAAAAGAAAATCTTTTTCACTTGTCATGCTCTGAAAGTGCTTCTTTGTTGCTTATTCTATTCCTTGCAGAATACAGGCTGCACTTAAACACAAATAATTTAATACTAGGCTGTATAGGTCTGCAGCCCAAGCCTAATATCAATGGGAAAAACATTTTCCTTCAATATTCAAAACTGTACTCATTTTAGTTTGAATTTTAAGAAATGTTATGATAAATCACTGTTTTATTTCCTCGCAATCGAAGTGAAAAGCAGAGTTTCTAACTCGTCCACAAAACCATTTTCATCCTCGACATACGTCTCGGACAAAAATGATTCGTTTTGTGCACTTGACGGAAAATCTACTATTCTCCCGCTCTAACTCCCACTAAATCCCAAAACAAAACTCTGTCAATGGTGAAGAGAGAGATTTTGCCACGTCCCGTGCTAGGCCTCTGGGATTGAATCAAGTAGTTCTAAGTAAAAAATAATGCAGTGATCATACTTGCAACAAAAAATATTCAGATGTTAAATAAAGTAATCCAAGGATCCATAAAAACGTGACCCATTGGTATAATTTGGAAATAATACATACATTCATACATACATATATCACGCCTATTATCCCCCGAAGGGGAAGGCGAAGGTGTATTAACACCCACGGAAATAATAAATCAAAACAAATCCACATTCCGGGCGAGGGGACTGAGACACAATTGACACCAACTTGTATAAACTGCGACATGTAATTGTGATATATATCACATCTTATTACTTTGTTTATTACATAAATTAATAATATATAGGTATACATGAATTGCGATAATTATTACCTATTTAAAGCAATATCTGTATGTCGTTGATGTCTTTTGCATATGATTATGAACATTTAAAATTAGGCAACTTTTTAAATTTATTTCATGACCATCTGTGTATAGGCTTTGTTCATTACTGATATAATGATTTTTTGAAGCCCGAAGTATCATTTATGTTGCAAAATACATTTTAATAAAATTGTATTACCGAGTTGTCATTGAAAATGAGATCATTTTTATGGTAGAGCCCTATCAACTCGATTTTTGCCCGGAATTTGATTGTGTAGGCATGATATCTTTATTTACTTCATACTGTAATACAATATAAAAATAATCGTATTTTGATTCGACAAGATGATGCTGCTTGTTTACCAATCTACCTACATCTCCTTTATTATATGTTAACGTTTGGCGTCACAGTAAACTTTTCCTTACACGAAAGTATTACAATATTAAAGCCTTCAACAATCTATTTCGATTTGCAGTCGACTCTCGAGAATTGAACACAAATATATTCCACGGGAAACTTTCACATTCTCACACCCACCGAGTGGAAGCGTGTTCTGAAATCTCTTTTCTGTCGCCTGTGGGTAGAGTGAATTTTGCTTGGCAACTTGCACAGCTGACGTGTCGTCCTCTGTACGTGTTACAAGCACAAATAAGAATATTCCAGAAAATCGCGAATATGTAATGAGCCGAGTGCCGCGGGACTGAATCAAGTCAATTGAACGAGTTGCGGGTTCGCACTGCGACAGCTGTGGGTCGTATTTGGGACACGGCGCTCTGTGGCTCGGCTCACTCCGTGGGTATTTGAATATATTTCGTGGTATAGTTGGTTTCGACACACCCAAATATTCTCACGTATGAACAGAACCTTTATATGTGTATACAATGATAGTTGATACCTGCTACAATTTTACTCCTTTGCCTCGATTTTATTTTGATAGACACTCATTAGTACCTTGGTCATGACTCTGTTACAGTACGCCAGATTCGCTATTTCACCGATAGTTAATAAAAAATCGTAAAAGACCTTCTGGCCATTGGTAAAGGTTCATGCAAAATACAAACGATTGTGGTTTATTTACGACAGTTCAAATATGGACCCGCTTTCATTTTTGGTAAGAACAAGAATCTTGGAATCGTCCTTCGCCCCCGACGCACCTCCCACACTTGCTCTCTCGTATGTGCATAATTATATTTCCATGAATACAAAAAGGCAAGTACACCTTAATATGAAACTATGTTGCGTGAGATACCAACACGAATGTGTCGGTTCACCTCTGGCAAACTACAAAGAAATTGGATACATAATGAGAATAGAGCCAACACGCTTCTCGTTACTTCACATGTACGATTTTGGCTTCAAGGTCCAATTTTATTTTCTTTTTCATCTGTTTCTCCACATCGCGGTTGACTATTCTAACACAAAGTTAGAATTCTAGTTTCATTGACAACAAGTGCTTTAAACATATACATTATATATACATATTATGTATAGAAATTTACAGAGAATGCCCTTATGTGTAGCCGAAGCGAGGTCCCCATCAGGATCATTTACAAATGGCGGCATTGTGCTCCTCGTAGTGGGAAAACATTAGGAAAATTAAATGTGTGTGGCGACCGGTGAAGGGGCCCTCGGCTCGTTGCGACTGTGCCCGCCTCCACTCAATGCGGAGATATTGCTCGCAGTTTTGTCCACGGCCTAGCGCGGGACGTGGACAAAATCGCTCTCCACCACTTGTCAGTGGTTTGTCGCGGGATTTAGTAAGGGTTAGAGCGAGAGGAAAACATTTTCATTTCCCCGATGACATCCAACCAAGCGCGCTAACCCACTGCGCTATCGAGCTTCTCGATAATGTAATCGTGGTAGTAACTATTTACCTAATAACAACAACTTATCCTATTATCTTAGAACCAAGACTACTACACTCAGGATAGGGTGACCAGGAATAATAGTATCCCAAGTTCCTCCGTGCTTCTGTGCTTCTGAAGGCACTTTAATTCGTTGGTCCCGGCTGCTTCTGCAGTCGTTAATACCCATCAATCCACACTGGGCCAGCGTGGTGTGTTATAGCCCATTATCCTTATATTCTTCTATCCATAGAAAAGGACTGTGCTCTAGCAGTTGGGACATTAAATCGCTGTAATTATGTGTCGTTATCATAATCAAGCTAGATGGTATCGCATAGTATCACATCGCTTAGCTAGCACAGGAGTCCAGTGCCTATAGTTCTTCTAGGTACACTATTCTCACTAATGTCATTGTGCGGGACTGATCAGGGCGCGAGGGGAGGCGGTTCGCAGGGCGGGGAGGGTCGTCATTAACGGGAGGACATCGTTACGGGGCGGAACTGCGTCGTTACCTAAAGACAAAGGCTTCAGCAATGTGCCCGGCCATTTTTGTGGAAATGGATAGCTCGGGAGCCAACCGGCGGTATCTATGCTGAGCACTTGAGCCGTAACCGGTGAACTTACTTCGTCTACTCCCTGCCCTGTTCCCAGTTTCTGCGGGGTCGGCGCAGTATGTTTCCTCTTCTATTCATATCGGTCAGGCGTCGGTCAAGATATGCACTCCCTTTTGATTCATATCATTCATCACACCGGAAAGGTGCTAGAGATGAATGAATGTATCGAAAAGAGGTGGAACAGGCCATGTCGAGAGGCCGATGAACGGAGAGAGTGATTGAGATGGCAACATTCAAATTCATACTGCTCAATGGTTTTGGCTTATGTTTTACAGCCGGCCGCCCAGCCCTCTTTGGGTACAACCGTTGAACATAGATACATGCACAAATACCTATATCCCCGAAGGTGAATTAACCCCCATTTTTCGCCAACTAGGTTAAATCCCATATAATAGGTATGTACTACGTAATAAAATAGTTTAGTAGTAAAAAGTTCGTATGGTATTCCGCGAGGCTCCCCTACTATGTGCGCGTCGCGTCCGCGCTCATCTTGTTCGTTAGCAAATGCATCCCGTAATGAGCGTTTTGTGCTGTGTAAAAATATATGAAAATTGCAACGCCCCCTCCCCTAGGCCCTGGGGACGCGCTGAGAGCATTTGATTCAACTCTGCGTGTACTAAAAGCACCTCGTAAAAGGACTCCCGTAATTACAACATACTGCTTTTCATACTGCTTTAGAATATACGTCTGCAGACATAATTATTATATTTGAATGATGATTTTTATGTTGAATATGTATGTACTTGTAGATTGAAAGCCATTCGTTACAAGACTTGCAAATACATACACAATTATGTCACGCCTTTCTCCCACAGGGGTAAGCACTTCTTTTCACTTGCTACGATCCTTACATACTTATTTCGCTTCATACAATCTCATTAATGTCTTCATGCATGTCCGTCGGCTTCGGATACCTACTCTTAGTACTGACACTTGCAAAAGCAACATTTTACATATTCTTCTTCTCCCTGCCCTGTTCCCAGTTTATCTGGGGTCGGCGAGGTATTTTTCCTATTCCGTTCATATCGGCCAGACGTCATCAAGCCATCCACTCCCTTTTGATTTATATTATCTATGACACCGGAAAGGTGCTGGTGATAAATGAATATATAGGAAAGAGATAGAACGGACCACGTCGAGAGACCGTTGAACGGAGAGTGATTGGATTGACAACATACCAATTCATGCCGCTCAAGGTTTTGGCTTGGGCTTTACAGTCGGCCACCTGCCTGACACCAACCCTCTTTGGGTATAGTAAAAGCAACATTGTACATAGTCCAGAGTAAAAGGTATTTTGTACTTCAAGTAGTGACACCCTTGGGTTATTGTTTAAGTGTTATTTAGTTATTAGTAACATAGGGAGAAAGGGACATGCCCTCAGACGCTGACCCAGTGCGGATTGATGGTTATTAACGACTGCAAATGCCGGACCAACGGCTTAGAGTCCGTATACTCAGACTGGCTAGGAGGGAAGAGCATATTTTGAACGCGTTTCAATTAGAGTTTTGTATCATTAAAATAAAGTTTGTGTAAATTTATCTTCAAATGTATAAATAAACCTTCTGTTAATAATCCTAGACTCAATTTAAAACGCGGTCTAAAGTCTGCTGTCCTCTTCAAGCGGGTTTAGTCTGACACTTTACGTGCCTTTCGAAGTACGGAGAAACTCGAGATACGAAGATATTTTTGGTCATCCATTCAGTAACTTACTTTGCTTTGCTTACACAATCCCAGGCCAATATCTATTTCACATTAGTCTGTGTCTAACCGAAACAGTCCTCGACAACGCTGCTACGATTTTCGTAGCACCGTAGCAGAGATTATACATGCAATGAGTAGTTGAGAGATCTTTTATGTCCAGTGATTACTTCCATTCAGATCACGAAAGATTAATTACAATAAATAACTGTAATTATTATAAACCATAAACAATAGTTATCGTTGTTGTATAAATATATTATACAAATACGTATAGTATATACAAAAAAAGTATGATAAAAAATTTATAAAAGACATGTTCGTTGTTGTGATATTAGAGATTAGATTTGCATTGAGACTAAACATCTATATTTTTCTTGATAATGCGAATGATTTTTCACCAACAACACCTAATTTTAAAAGGTACTTATCTTACTTACCTTTAAGCCACTGTTTCCTAAATAAATTAAATTAACTTAATACTCTGTTTTAAAGCATAAGACATCACTTGTTTGTATTTTATTCATTCTTATGTCGTTAAAAACTATGAAGATTAAATAGAATTATTACAGCTAAGAGTCGTTTGTGAAAACAAGCATAGTACACGTAAAACTAAGCGCGATCGCTAGTAACGGAAGTTATGAATAAAATCATATTTGTATGTTAAACATTATGTGGGCGTACGGAAGTTGTTCAAACGGGTATGTTTATTTTGTCAGGTATTGAAGTGAGCGGATGTGCCGTACCTACACGTCGATGCGCCGGGATCTGAATTATTCATGAACTGTGTTCCGCGAGTTTCCACGCCTATATTTATGAATAAGTTACTTCTTTATACATACCAGGAAAGAATTAACTCCATATGCCGCGTCGTGACGGCTGAGAAGAATACAATTGCTCTTGTCTCTCTCGTAGGTGTCGTACCAGCGACTAAGGGTGCAGCGTTTCTCTTATATCATAAATATATACATACATAAATCACGCTTATATCCCCGGAGGGGTAGGCAGAGGTGAACTAGCACCCACGTTTCGCCAATGTTAAGTCCCATGTAATAGGTGGCGAGCCTATTGCCATTTATCGGGCACAAACAGTCGCAGTACATTGCTAGGTGGTATAAGAGGAACGCTGCTGCCCATTCCTCATCACTGCTTTATCCTTAGTCGCCTTGTACGACACCCACGGGAGAGATTTGGGGTGGTGACAATTGTATTCTACTCTACCGTCACCACACGGCTTCTTATATCACCTAGCAATATAATGTGATTTACGTGCCCAAAGGATGGATCTGCCTACAATTTTGAAAGACATGGTGATTTATGTATGTATGTATTTCTTTTGCATTCCTTCCTTTTATTTATTTTGTTCATCCTCTGTTAAAATTAACAAAATATATTATTATATTTCGCAGCTTCATTCTTAGCGATTTAAGCTTACATGTTGTAGTGGCGCCCCCAAGCGTCACCCTTGCACGGATTTTTAAAGATATTTTTATCTTTTACTATGGCAATATTAAAAAAGATAAATAAACGTTACTACTCGACCAGTCCGGCCGTTACGCTTCCTCATTACGTGTTTCCGTGCCGAACCCTCCGCACGTCAACGGAGCTCACCTACCTACGAATAATTTAAAAAAAATAACGGCTTTCAACATGGGGAACTATAGAAAATAACGAAGAAAGAAGATACGAAAACTAGAAGCTTATTCGTCTGAAGAGGAATTAAAGAGCATAATAATATATTTAGTGATGCGAACAACTAAAATCGGGGTTGTATCTGTCACATACATACAGAATGCGCAATTGCCAATAATCAGGGCTCTTGTCGTTCTTATTAAAAGATGTGCTACTTATGCCAAGGATATTTCGTGATGCGAACAACTAAAATCGGGGTTGTATCTGTCACATACATACAGAATGCGCAATTGCCAATAATCAGGGCTCTTGTCGTTCTTATTAAAATAAGATGTGAATACCTACATATACCAAGGCTATATATCCTTATTAACAGATTCTCAAGAACCAATGTTCTTATAGCTCCATGCCGGAGCTCAGCGCACAGTCCCTTGCCAAGCGAGGTTGACGCATGTAAGTACATCTCATGATGTGTACACGCTCAAGGGACCATCGGCCGCCACTGCCGACGCCTCCGTCGCGGCTCGAGGCAACTTCCGAGTCCGTAGAAGTTCTCACAAGGATGAGACCCTTCAGATCCTCGGCGACACACCCGATCCGGAGACAAGTTGAGCTGCTTCAGTTCAGCAGGATATAGCTGCAAGGTCGCACAAGGTCTTAAAAAAGGAGATCCCTTTTCAAAATTCCTGAGCAAGACTCAAAAGGTTTTTTCTTCAAGTATTTAAGTTTTAAATATTTAAGGTAAGGAAAACATATTAATAAATCTGATTCCATCAAATTGCGATTTTTTCTTTTTATTCCTTCTATATTGAACACCGAAGACAAAGCAGCTTTGTCAGTTATTTATATAAAAAAACCTGGGAACTTCAAGACCCTATATCAAGAGAAGCCGGATACGGGGCGACCAGCACCAGGCCCGCGAGAGCAGTGGGCACACCTGCGCGGGCGCGATATATCAGCACCAGCCGGTACCGCCGCCGCCGCAGGCCTACCCGCAGCCGCCTCCGCAGGCGCCGTTATAAGAGGTACTTAACTTATTGTGTTGGTCGATTACGCTACTTCTGTCACGAGTGAACAAGAATGATTTCCTAGGCACATATTATCTAAAAACACATAGCGACCATACATAATACGAAATTGCTATTCAAAGGATTTTGCTGCTTCAAAATTTATAAGTCAAGACTGTTTAATGGCATAAATCAATTGAGTTAAAAGATGTTTATTTTTTAGTAAACATAAAAGAGTCTGATCGATCCACCTTTGCTTTAAATATTGTGGTTGCATTTATAAATTGTTATGTCTACACTTCGGTTTATGTACGGCGGCGCCGTAAGTTTTTACAAAGTTGTTGAAAATACCTCCATTTTAATATTGTGACTGCATTTACGATTTTAATTTCTACCCTTCGGTTTATATCGTCGTATGTTTTTTAGACGTGGGTGCTAGTTCACCTCTGCCTGCCCCTTCGGGGATGTAGGCGGGATTTATATATGTATGTATGTATGTTTTTTGGAAAGTTGTTTATACCTGTCAGGGAATGCCCTAGAACAAAAAACATACTATATGTATATAATTTATATTGATTCGATGACATCATCTGTTTTGGCCAAAATTATCATGCATGCCAAAATAACCTCAAGATTATCGCTAAACTTGCGATTTGTAGGATTTATCCTAAACAAGGAAGAAAAAAGCTATCTTTTGCCTAGTAAGGATGATACATTTCTGGGTATTATTTTTTAATTCAACAAAGATGATATCAGAACTAACGTTATAGAAAAGAGAAATAAAATTAAACACTATTTACAACAAACGGCTTGGTTGACCGAGTATAAAGGCATCTGCCCGGAATGCCGAGAACGCGGGTTCGATTCCTGCATCAAAACTATGGTTTTTCGAATATTCTCTACTCTAACCACAAATTTCTTTAGCCAATTTACAACATTTTATTAGTAACAGTTAATGAATTTACACTATTTTACAAGTTTAATTAGACTACTTATATTACTTTAACTAGCAATACAGTATTCTTGGCTATACACCATAAATATATAATTACATAATCACAGCTAGAATCAGACCACTGCTTGACAATTCAATAATACCCCCACTTAAATTAAGTGTCTAGGGAGATATGGTAGCGGTGCCGGGTGAAGACATTAATGGAATAGTTACTTTATCTTATATAAATACCAAGACAACTATAAGGCGAATGCTTTATCGTGTATGAAATTTTCGGACACCGAATAGAAGCTTAGTGATTACGCCTTTAATGAAATAATAAGCTAGCTTGGCAATTTTAATATACGTAGATCTTTTTGCAAGTCGGTCGGTCAAATGCAAAATGCGCTATTTACGTACTTGACAGAGTGACCCCAATGCATGGAATACTGATGTTTTTACTGATATACTGATATATATTTCTAGTGATATTTATTTTTACGCGTTCGCGCTTTACATACTAATTCATTAAAAAAAATAAAAAATAATTAAAGATGGTGATTTATAAACCTGAAGGGGTTGTAGTGTTCCCTACTAGCTAACGGTTTTCATTATTTAAATTATTAGATCGCTGTATCAGGTTAAGTTGTCTTTCTTAGTCTTTAGACCTAAAGACCAAGACGGCCGCCTTGGTCGATGGCTCAGATTGCTGGGTATTGGCCAAGAGGTTCCGGGTTCGAATCCTGGTAGGGGCAAACTTTGTGATGACCACAAATGTTTGTTTTCGAGTCATGGTTGTGTATATGTTTATGAAGTATATTTTCAACATATATACATAATTATATTAAAAAATATGTCCGTCATCTAGTCTTCATAACACAAGTGCTTAGGCTTACTTTGGGCTAGATGCTAGGTGAGAGTGTAAAAAAAAAAAAAAAAAAAAAAAAAAAAAAAAAAAAGAACCTAAATAATACAACAAGCAGGTTGAAATGTTGGGTAACATTTTGTAAGGATAATTATAACTAGTACCACACAGGCTCTGTTTCAAGATTTATCGAATTTTTCACAGAAATGTTTGTCAGAGGGGCTAAGTACGGTACCTCAAACTCCTACAAATCGGCACTTACCTTATTATTTAATAAGACATTATAATGATTAAGGATTAAAAAAAAAAAAAAATAGATAAAAGGATTTAAAATATTATATATGAAAGGAGTTTATAGATTGAGACCAAATACAATATCAGCTGGCACCCAACCTAATATTGTCTTACATTTCAAACCAGTGGCCAAATAAAGATCTCAATATAGAAACCAAAAAGATAGCAACCTGTGTAGATTTCGCCACCGCACATCGGGTCCAAAACACATATATAGGTTATATACATTAATAAAACTAAAAGTAATTTACAGAACCTTAATGAAATAGTTATATTATACCAGAATAGTTATATTATACGTAAAGACTAAATTGTAAAATTTAAAAAGGGGTGTAAGGGGTCTCATAAACCACCTCACGAGACCCAAGCCAACCTCACCTGCACGCGGTACACCCTGCCGTACAACCAACGAGGCTCTGGCGCTCCCCACCAACCCGCATTGGGCCAGCGTGGTGGGAGAAAGGCCCAAATCCCCCCTATGATAAGACAAAAAGGAAGGCCCCAAGTGCCCGGCGGTACCGGAGGCCGTGTCGGCGGTGACGGACGCAGGCAAGGTGCCGGGACCAGGGGTGCGAAGAATCCCCGGGCGGCGAAGACCCCCCGTCAAACGACTTTGGCCCTGGCAACATATAACGCGCTAACATTGCGGACCGAGGAGAAGCTGCTAGAACTGGAAGAAGAATTGAGCAGGATTCACTGGAGTATTGTGGGATTATCCGAAGTCCGAAGACAGGGCGAGGACACGGTAATCCTAAAATCCGGTAACCTGCTCTACTTCCGGGAGGGCGAAGATCTGTCCCAAGGTGGTGTCGGGTTTATTGTCCACAAGTCTCTCGTGAACAACGTTGTACAGGTCGGAAGTGTGTCGAACAGGGTGGCGTACCTTATACTCAGAATTACCAAACGGTATTCGTTGAAGGTTATACAGGTATACGCCCCGACCTCGACACACCCCGACGAGGAAGTGGAAGTAGTGTATGAGGACATCTCTCGAGCAATACATACGTCCAAGACTCACTACACTGTTGTCATGGGAGACTTCAACGCAAGGCTAGGCAAACGTAGCGATAAAGAGTCGAAAGTGGGGCAATTTGGAGTTGGAATCCGGAATTACCGTGGCCAAATGCTAGCTGAATACATGGAGAGGGAAGGACTCTATATGATGAATTCCTTCTTCAAGAAACAGTTGCATCGCAAATGGACCTGGAGAAGTCCGGATGGTGTAACAAAAAATGAGATTGACTTCATCATGTCGACTAAGACTCGGATATTCAATGATGTCTCAGTGATCAATTCGTTTAACACGGGGAGCGATCACCGATTGGTAAGAGGCACATTGAATCTAAATGTCAAATCCGAAAGGTATCGACTGATGAGGTCTACGCTCCGCCCTGAAGCCATCCAAATCCAAAACCCCGAACGCTTTCAACTAGATTTGCAAAATCGCTTCGATTGCCTGGAGGACTGCACAGATGTGGACAAATATAATGACAGGTTCGTGGAAGCTGTCCTTACGGTGGGTTCAAAGTTTTTCAAACCCAGCCGTACCAAAGGTTCAAGAAAAATCTCAGAACCAACATTGAAGCTCATGGACGAGAGACGTGAGATTGTTCTGCGGTCTTCTGAAGACGCTCGTAGACGTCGGCAGCTCAGTAAACGGATCTCCAAGTGCCTAACTCGCGACATACGCCGATTTAATACAGATTGTATTAAAGAGGCCATCGAACGCAACAAAGGTTCCAAAGTGTTCGCTAGAGATTTGTCACTTGGAGAGAGCTTGCTGACCAAGCTGAAGACAGACGACGGCAGAATCGTTACGTCCCGGCCTGAGCTTTTGGCTGAGATTGAGAATTTCTATGGACAGCTTTACGCTACATCACACACACCTGTCTCTCAGGCCACTGACCCAAGAGCCAAGTTAACTCGACACTATACCGAAGATATCCCGGACGTCAGCCTGTACGAGATTAGTGTGGCCCTCAAACAGCTTAAGAACAACAAGGCGCCGGGTGATGACGGTGTTACAGCGGAGCTTCTGAAAGCAGGTGGACGAACCGTCCTGAGAGCTCTGCAGAGGCTATTCAACACCGTTATACTCGAGGGAAAAACGCCAAAGGCATGGCACGGGGGCGTGGTGAGACTGTTCTTCAAAAAGGGCGATAGAACCCAATTGAAGAACTATAGACCCATCACCCTCCTTAGTCACGTTTATAAGTTGTTCTCGAGGGTTATTACGAACCGTCTCGGACGCAGGTTTGACGACTTCCAGCCCCCCGAACAAGCCGGATTCCGAAAAGGCTTTAGTACCATAGACCACATACATACGTTGCGGCAGGTTATACAGAAGACCGAAGAGTATAATCTGCCATTATGCTTAGCGTTTGTGGACTATGAGAAAGCCTTCGATTCTGTCGAGAACTGGGCCGTGCTCCAATCACTCCAGAGGTGCCGAATAGACTATCGGTACATCCAAGTGTTGAAGTCACTGTACGAAAACGCCACTATGTCAGTCCGCCTTCAGGATCAGAACTCTAAACCCATACAGCTCCAGCGGGGTGTGAGGCAGGGCGATGTAATATCGCCGAAACTGTTCACCGCCGCGTTGGAGGACGCGTTTAAACTTCTGGACTGGAGAGGATTAGGCATCAATATAAACGGCGAGTACATGACTCACCTTCGCTTTGCTGATGATATCGTAGTCATGGCTGAGACCCTGGAAGACTTGAGCACAATGCTCGATGATCTAAGTAGAGTCTCCCAACAAGTGGGTCTTAAAATGAACATGGATAAGACAAAAATCATGTCAAACTCCCATGTCGTACCCACTACTGTACAGGTTGGGAACTCTACACTGGAAGCTGTTGACGATTATATTTACCTGGGACAAAAAGTCCAACTTGGTAAGTCCAACTTCCAAAAAGAGGTCAATCGACGGATCCAACTCGGCTGGGCAGCGTTCGGGAAGCTACGCGGTATATTCTCGGCCCATCTACCGCAGTGTTTAAAGACAAAGGTCTTCAATGCGTGTGTGTTGCCAGTGATGACTTACGGCACCGAAACGTGGCCGCTTACAATGGGCCTTATAAGAAGACTCAAAGTCACCCAAAGGGCAATGGAGAGGGCTATGCTCGGTGTTTCCCTGCGTGATCATATCAGAAATGATGAGATCCGCAGGAGAACTAAGGTCACCGATATAGCCCGAAGAATTGCGGACCTTAAGTGGCAGTGGGCAGGGCACATTGCGAGGAGGACTGACGGCCGTTGGGGCGGAAAGGTCCTCGAATGGCGGCCACGAACCGGGAGACGCAGCGTTGGAAGGCCCCCCACAAGGTGGACCGACGATCTGGTGAAGGTCGCGGGAAGCCGTTGGATGCGGGCAGCGCAGGACCGACCGGTTTGGAGATCCTTGGGGGAGGCCTATGCCCAACAGTGGGCGTCTCTCGGCTGAATGATGATGACGTAAAGACTAAATTGATATCAACCCGTTATCAAAATTCTCAAATATAAAGTAGTACTTAGTAGTTCCCACGCCACGGGTATCATAGATTATTTGAATAGAACATTTTTTCCGCGTGGTTCAGAAGTTCAATTATTTATTACTTTTAAAAAACAATTTCGTAAAATTTGTTGATACATCTACATTTGGCGCTCAAAGCACCCGTCACGCGGTTCATGACGACAGCCAATAAAATTGGGGTTAGCATCGATGTAATACGGAAGGCTGCAGGTTGCAGCAGTAACTCTGAATCATTCACAAGATTCTAAGGCATGTAGGTACTTAAATAATCGTTTTAATTATTAAATAGCTTAGATTAAATTGCTAAGAACAGCAAAGATATAATAATAACAAAATAAAAAATCTAAATAGTTATCTATTTTAATGATTGATTTTTTTTTTCTTGAGGCATACAATAAATAAAATTGATCGATACTTTAACTTCTAGCGAATATATTTGAAGTCCCTGCTGAAATGTTAAAATAACTATTAAATGGTAACTTTTCTATAAAAGCATAACTTAATCGCACTCGCCGGCCGCTGCCGCGGCACGCTCGCTTCGCTCGCTCGGCTCGTGCTATTCATTGGTTCATGTACCAACCTAACTTAACCAACTCATGTCGGTAAATAGTAAGATTTACCAAAAGGATTAACTAATATAGACGCAATAATTTGTGTAAAGATTAAACAAACAAAATAAATAAAAACACTATTTATTTTTATAAGTGCTAGTCTAAGTAAGATAGATCAAATCGTTTTTAGATGGTCTAACAATATTTTTTCCGTTCTATAATAGCTCTCTATTAAAGATTTTTGATAGTGATTTTACTCGATCTTTGTTATCGAACCACTCCATATAATTTAAGGTTATTTATTAATTTAATTAGAATACTAAAAATCAGCTTAGTGTTCTTGAATTAATGCCATGAGATAACATTTTATTAACTAAATGGTTACCAATGGTACCTATACTGTTGTATTTTATATTCGTTTCTCTAAACATCCTAGAACATGTAAGCTTAAATCGCTAAGAATGAAGCTGCGAAATATAATTGTAAATCAAACGAACTTACCTGAAGTGAAGTTCGATTATAATTATATGAGCAGCTTCATTCGACGCGATTTATAAGATCCCTCCCAACATCTGTAAAGATGTCCATCCCAACCCAAATCCAGACAAATATAAAATACAAAATTACAGAATAGTAGGTAGGTTCGGGCTATAAACTATAATGAGGAAGCGTAACGGCCGGACTGGTCGAGTAGTAACGTTTATTTATCTTTTTTAATATTGCCATAGTAAAAGATAAAAATATCTTTAAAAATCCGTGCAAGGGTGACGCTTGGGGGCGCCACTACAACATGTAAGCTTAAATCGCGTCGAATGAAGCTGCTCATATAATTATAATCGAACTTCACTTCAGGTAAGTTCGTTTGATTTACAAGTATACGTGGCCAATTTCTAAGTAGTCATTCCAAGTATAATTTTAATACAACATTATCACAATAAAGCAAGCGTATACTTTTATCTGTATAGCCAGCAAATGTACTAATATTATGATTTATATAAATGGGAACGCATCGACGTCACATGAGGGGTGAGCCATGGCACAAAATGGCGTCGTCCGCACGAATTATCGAATTACGTTGAACGGGCCCCGCAGCGGCCCAGGGGTGGCTCAGCCCAGCTGTGGATTATTAATATTATTATATTCTATATCTGCCATCAGGATTTATATCATCTAAATAAAAGAGGCAACAATTATATTCATTTTTCATTGAACATTAAACAGAAATATATAAAATCTTGTCTGAGAACGCGATCTACGGGTGATTAGTGATACATAATACATAAATCACGCCTTTTATCCCCGAAGGGGGAGGTAAAAGTTAATTTACACCCACTTTTCGCCAATTAAGTTAGACCCCATTTAAAAGGTGGCTAACCTATTGGCCATCTATTAGGCACGGAAATCGCAGTATATTGCTAGATGATATATAAGGTGCGCTGTTGCCCAGTCCTTAGTCGCCTTGTACGACACCCGCGAGAGAGGCTGGGGAGTGGTTAGAAAAAGTTCGAAAAATCATGATGCAGGAATTGAACCCGCGTCCTCTGCATTCCGACCTATACCACTCGGCTAACCAAAACGTTAGTTAAACCTTTCCTTTACGTTGTAAGGGTTAGTAAAGGGTATGTCACAATGTAGAATTAAATTATAGAAAAAATTTCTTCGTGACATTAGTATATATTAGAGATGTTCCGACTAGTCGCCGACTAGTCGGCTTCGTACTTTCAATGTCATTGTATTTCTCAATAAAATGTATACAGAGTTAGCAAAACCCCACCAACATCGCAGGGTTAGATTTATTTATAAAGCTATATCTTATATGACATGGATTGTTCTACGACTTTAAATATTCGTTAGAAATTGCACTCTAAACAAAAAAAAATATTCTAAATCATAAACCGGGATTTTATTAACTTTTTTTAGGAAACTATATTGAATTAATGTTAACGTTATAAACACTTGCTTAAGACGACAATGTATTATATTATTTTAAAAGTAAAATAATTAAATTTCATTTTATTTTTTATCATCTATAAAAATAAATAAATATTTCTTGCTAATAATAAATTATTATGTTTGGTTTATGGGCTTGTACACAAAACTAAGATGTGACGTCGCATCGTAAAAATCTACGAGCTCCCACGCCGGCCGCATCGCAAGAACTTGCGAATTGATTGGCATCGTGCATTTCTTCAATTTCATTCTTCTTTGTTTTTCCGCTTTGCCTTACCAAATCGCATCACAGCTATTTCAGTTGTAGTTTTCTGCGTTGCGAATTCGCATCGCGTCAAAACGCAGTTTTGTGTATAAGCTTAAACGTAGTGTATTATATACTCTTTGACAAGCTCTATTAACGGTTTCCATGGCTCTTGTTTTTTGACGTGAATGCGAAAGTTGTGATCGATTGTTTGATTTTTCACGTAAAATTTTGAAGCGAAATAAATTGCGTAAAAAAAACAATTTCGAGACTGTAGAGCTGTCAAACATCACGAAGATTATGGAAAGCGTTCGTAATCCAATTCGGAAATTTCTGAATATTCACAATGACCATGATCGGCTTGGCCGACTAGTCGGCCAAAGTCATAGTCGACACATCTCTAGTATATATACTTTATATAGAACACATATACTATTAAATAGCAACCGCAAGCTTAAAAATTCATGCTATTAATAAAGATTTTGTTTCAGATGCAGATCGTAGTTCATAGAGCTCGGTACCGTAGCTTGAGATAAATTATTAACGTACCTGCTGGTTGGGCCGAGTGGTTTAGGCAGTCGAGCGGAAGATGTGGGTTCTAATCCCACGTCATGCCAATATTATTGGATTTCTTTTTTCGACTTTGCGATACCTGAATATGACTCAGGAAGAATGCTTAAGAGTTTCAGCCTATACGCAGCTCCCATATTCAACAACCCCTGTGAAGATTACTTCATAAATGTTTGATGTTTCTCTGGCCTTTTAAGACCACCATGGAACCTTATGTCTCAACTTGGCGCATGGTTTTGTCTATAATAGCTATCCTATACTTGCCACGCACCTCCTCTATGCTCACTCTTTTACCAAATATTTCCCACGACTACGTACTAATTAACACCTCATTTCTTCAAAAATTCCATACCGATTCTTTGACAAACAACAAAAGCAATTCATTAAGTTAATAAAGTTATAATTTAAAGCAAAATATGTCAGAACATTTTGGAAAAACTATTCGATTTTAATTTTAACATTATATAAATGTTAGAAAAATTAGTACAAAGATTTTGGTGGTTAGAAAAAGAATTTCGAAAAATTATGATCTTGAGGCGGGAATCCAACCCGCGTCCGCTGCTATCCGGGCAGGTGCCTGACCGCTCGCCCACCCAAGACACTAATTAACTTGCCGAAATTTTTCTAACCTTTACACTTCACGTTGTTAGCCAACGGGTACCCTCGCTCTCTTTCTAACCTATAACCTATAATCTAGCTCTTTTTCTAACCACCAAAATCTTTGTACTAATTTTGGAAAAACTATACTATTGCAATATTTGAACCCTAATTTAAAATTGTTTTCCAACATTCCTAAATAACATTCACTTTTATTGGCACCACAGAATAATAAGTTATTAGGAATTTCTGTGAATTCAACTTTTACTGTTATATTCTCATATAATTTTAATATATTTTATTTGGTTTGTATGTGTTCAAACATGCTCTTATCATATTGTAATTTCACTTGCATTAATGTTCGTAACAATTCTAACCTGTCTTGTATATTCATAAATAAAATAAACCAAAACTAAGCACTCCGCAATCCAGCAACCCTAGCAGAGAAGTTAACAAGATCGGAAATAATCTTCCCTGGCTCTGGCCCAGAGCCCTGCGGCGCCCTCAGCCCCTTCGGGGAAGGGCCCAATATGGCGCTCAGGTGATTGCCGGCACAAAGCGGCGATTCATCCAATTACACTGACGCTAAATGTATCGGGGCCGCCTTTGATCGGGGAATTTGGCGTTTACGACATTACTCAGGCTTATGGGGAGATAGGCAGGCGCTTCTGACAACTAATGCTGACGCGTTCCACACTAATATAGAAAATCTTGTCTGAGATCACGATTACCGATGATTAGTGGACTATGCGTCTTTAACCCCCAAAGGGGTGTGTAGAGGTGAATGAACATCCACTTTTCGCCAATTAGGTTAGGTCCCATTTAACCAACCTATTGCTATCCATCAAGCACGTAAATGGCAGTATATTGCGGTATAAGAGGAACGCTGCTGCCCATTTCTTAGTCCCCTTGTACCGCACCCGCGAGAGAGATTGGGGGGTGGTAATAATTGTATTCTAAAGAAAATTGTGTTTAGAAAAAGTTCGAAAAATTTTAGTGTTGATCCGGGAATGGATCCCGCGTCCTCTTTGCTTGCGATGTCTATCAATAATGTTCAAAGAAAATCAAAACAATAAAATTATACTCTACTCTGCCGTAACCACACAGCATTTATTCATCATACTTTTACACAATTATAAAAATTCAATTTACACAATAACAAATATTCGATTTTAATTTTAACATTATATAAATGTTAGAAAAATTAGTACAAAGATTTTGGTAGTTAGAAAAAGAATTTCGAAAAATTATGATCTTGAGGCGGGAATCGAACCCGCGTCCGCTGCTATCCGGGCAGGTGCCTGACCGCTCGGCCACCCAAGACACTAATTAACTTGCCGAAATTCTTCTAACCTTTACACTTCACGTTGTAAGCCAACGGGTACCCTCGCAATGTAGAAATAAATTTCAAACATTCCAAAGCAGATATTTTTACAAATACCGTGCGTTCGGTTAAGCTTGGGTTTGCTTTATAAACTATTCGATTTTAATTTTAACATTATATAAATGTTAGAAAAATTAGTACAAAGATTTTGGTAGTTAGAAAAAGAATTTCGAAAAATTATGATCTTGAGGCGGGAATCGAACCCGCGTCCGCTGCTATCATAATTTTTCGAAATTCTTTTTCTAACTACCAAAATCTTTGTAATAACAAATATGTCAAACTCCCATGTCGTACCCACTACTGTTCCAACTTGGTAAGTCCAACTTCCAAAAAGAGGTCAATCGACGGATCCAACTCGGCTGGGCAGCGTTCGGGAAGCTACGCGGCATATTCTCGGCCCATCTAACGCAGTGTTTAAAGACAAAGGTCTTCAATGCGTGTGTGTTGCCAGTGATGACTTACGGCACCGAAACGTGGCCGCTTACAATGGGCCTTATAAGAAGACTCAAAGTCACCCAAAGGGCAATGGAGAGGGCTATGCTCGGTGGTTCCCTGCGTGATCATATCAGAAATGATGAGATCCGCAGGAGAACTAAGGTCACCGACATAGCCCGAAGAATTGCGGACCTTAAGTGGCAGTGGGCAGGGCACATTGCGAGGAGGACTGACGGCCGTTGGGGCGGAGAGGTGCTCGAATGGCGTTGGTGCAGGCCCCACGAGGTGGACCGGCGATCTGGGGAAGGTCGCGGGAAGCCGCTGGGTGCGGGCAGCGCAGGACCGGCCGGTTTGGAGATCCTTGGGGGAGGCCTATGCCCAACAGTGGGCGTCTCTCGGCTGAATGATGATGATGATGATGAATAACAAATATTCGTCTAATTTAAGTTCCAACTTTAACGAAAAGTAAGTTCGAAGTAGCTTTCGTTGCATTTCATATAACAACTGTCAAATGATCTGCGAAGTAAGCTACTTAGAATTTACTTGTCGATTGTGAAACAGGCCCTAAGTATATGTTAATTGTAAGTGGACGAATGTTTGCCGCGACGTACATAAGGCAGGCCGCGCTGAGACAACAGTGCGCCCGCCCACCGCCGTCTCCGCAGCGAGTACCGTCAGCAACCACGAGCTGGCCATTTCATTATTACTTGGCATTATACTCGCCGTGAGATAAGCGGGGTATTATCTTAGCCGATTGCAATTGCTTTCGTCTACCCGCCCCTCTCACTCTTTGAGAATAATAGCAAAGTGTGAACGTGACAGGTAGACAAAAGCAATTGCAGTCAGCTTGCTTATTAACCCCGAAGATCTAAGCCTCTCACATATTTTCTTTAATACTTGTTCTGCACAATAGTATAGTCTATAACGTCTTTTTTTAAATAAATAGCAAAATAACATAGTGAAAGTCTGTTGAACATTTTGTGAAATTGTAAGTAAATAAAATATTATTACTTATATGAATTTCATTAAGAAAAAAATGTTTTATTAATAATTTCCTAATATGTTCAAATAAAAATTAAAATAATAATTAAAAAGCAAACCTAAGCATAACTCGAATACGGTATTTGTAATACCAGCTCTGAGTGTTAAAAAAAGGCAGCGTATACATAGCGCATGTTAGCACATAGGAAGGATGATTTATATAGAGTACTATATAGTGCCCATATACTTACACATGCCACGTAGGTACAAAGCGAGTGTACATCATATAGACAAAGGCCGCATCATTACTCCGCCCGCGCGCTGCTTTGTCCCGCGGTTCTGTGTACCACGATCCGTTCACTTCCCCACATGGCCGCCTACATGACGTGACATTCATCCAATGTGACATAATTATATTTAAAATTCAAACTTAGCACTTTTGAGTACATATGCGAGTAGAAACGAAATGTCCCCGGCACTCGCTTCACGCGATAGCAGATATGTGATACCTATGGGGCGAGCCTATAGGAGGAACGCTGCTGCCCATTAGTCACCATTAACGACATCCACGGGCGAGATTGGGTATGGTGACAATTGTATTCTATTCTGCCGTCACCAGAACTGTAAGCCGTGTGTTCTTATTTAAATAATATTTAACGTTTTTCATGGTTTCAGATGTTATGTAATTGCAGATATACACATGGGTACGGATATTGACAGTTGGTATACCCGTGTGAAACAGAGTATAGTAACATTTGTGTTAGTATGTAATCGTAAGACACGCGATCGAGGAATACACGTTCTTTTTACATGCTGCGAACTTTAATTTTTTTTAATAACTAAAAATCAAATTTCCAAATCAATAGATTGCGTGCCCTTGAATAACAACGTGCTTTTTATAGTGAAATACTCACACACACTTATTAAACTTTTGGATTTTCTTGCCTACACGTTTCCAATTCATGATGTACGAAATACTTTTTGGTATGATAGTACCTACCTACTATAGATGTGGTAACTTATTTAACGTAGCAAATGTACTTTAATTCATCATCAACATAAATTATTATATTAAAGCAAGTATCTACATTGTAAATTTTGCACCAACAACCGATAGTTATTGCGCTTAAGCAATCCTTTTAGAAAAGGAATTGATTTCAATGGATCACCAAAAAAAACCTATAGGTAATGCTCACCAAAAAATTATATTTAATGTAATATTTGCAAGCCAGAAATGGTAAATGTGCTGTACTGTAGCGATTATTCTGACACATACCACCTTTGTGATACTCACATTTGTGCAAATAAATGATTTGATTTGATTTGATTTATAATATTCTTTCCAAAATGCAAATTTTTTGTTGTGATGTGCAGGACTGTAACAACTATAGAGGAATAAAGCTCATGTCACATAGTATGAAAATATGGGAGAAAGTGATAGCGATACGAATGAGAGAGGAGTGTCAAGTCACCCAGAACCAATTCGGTTTTATGCCGGGACGAGGAACAACCGATGCAATATTCGCTCTAAGGCAACTGTGCGAAAAATACCGTAGTGCACATAAAAACTTGCACATGGTCTTTATAGACCTGGAGAAAGCATACGACCGAGTTCCGCGCACAGTTCTGTGGTGGGCTATGAGAGAAAAGAGAGTGCCTGAGAAGTATGTAAGGCTTGTGTCTGAAATGTATAGAAGAGCTAGTACGAATGTTCGGTCCGAGGCTGGCGTTACCGACAAGTTCGATGTGGCCGTGGGCTTGCACCAGGGATCGGCTTTAAGCCCGTATTTGTTCCTCCTGATTATGGATGCTCTGACATCGGACATACAGGAGGAGGCACCCTGGTGTATGCTGTTCGCCGACGACATTGTACTTGTCGGAGAAGATGCATCCGAGGTACAAAGTAGGCTGGGAAAATGGCAGGAGAGATTGGAGAGCGTCGGGCTTAAGATCAGTCGGACAAAAACCGAACACACGTTCTTTGACTTTGGTGGCCCCTCCAGTTTCTCCCAAACTGCCTTAGGTGGTGTATTCCTACCAGTTTGCTCGGATTTACGGTACCTTGGATCGCTCTTCCAAAGCGACGGCGATTTTGACCGGGATATAAGGAATAGAGTGAACGTAGGATGGATGAAATGGCGAAGGTCTCAGCAACAATATGTGACCCACGGATGCCCCTTAGGCTTAAGGGGAAAATCTATAAGGCGGTCATTAGACCTGTTGTCATGTATGGATGATGACTGATGTAAGAAGAGTGCATGTAACAGAAATGCGTATATTAAGATGGATGTGTGGTTGACACGGAGAACCAAGATAAGGAATGAGTATATAAGGGGAAGTTTGAAAGTAGCGCCAGTGACTGAGAGGCTGCGGAGTGATAGACTTGGATGGTTTGGTCATGTCATGCGAAGAGATGAAAGCTATGTTGGCAGAAGAATGTTAAGTATGAACGTGGAAGGACGTAGAAGGAGAGGAAGACCAAAGAAAAGATGGATGGATTGTGTAAAGGAGGATATGATAGAGAGAGGGGTGGAAGAAGGAAACATGTTGTGCCGACCCCGCTTGGAGCGGGATAAGGGCAGGAACAAGAAGGAGGTTCTATAAAGATGCGCTCCTGAGATTTGTTCTTCGTTCGTCCTAAAATGTCGCCCGCGTTCCAAAAAATTCTAAGTTTAACCCCAATCAAGTATTACAATTAGGGATCGCATTTTCCACAATCGATGACGCCTCTTAGTTTGGCCTTTCACAGCTTTTCTCCACCATCGATTGACGTTACAGTATTTCCGTAGTTTAATCAGACGTAGAGACATAGACTCTATACATTTCTATTCTTTAAAAATTGAAAACCGTAAATAATATTTACAATTGAACAGATGGCCCGAATCATTTAAGAGTAGATTTTTATATAAAAGTTTTATATAAAAAGTGTATAATGCCGTGTGGTGACGGCAGAGTAGAATACAATTGTCACAACCCCAAATCTCTCCCGTGGGTGTCGTACAAGGCGACTAAGGATAAATCAGTGATCAGGAATAGGCAGCAGCGTTCCTCTTATACCACCTAGCAATGTACTGCGACTTTTGTGCCAGATAAATGGCAATAGGCTCGCCACCTATTACATGGGACCTAACTAATTGGCGAAAAGTGGGTGCTAATTCACCTCTGCCTACCCTTCGGGGATATAGGCGTGATTTATGTATGTATGTATGTATGTATGATTTTGATAGTTCTTATTTCCCATAATGTATTAAATAGCTCATTCCTCCTTAATTTTGCAGCTCAATTTTGCATAATAGCTTAATTTTGCAAAAAATCTTAAGGTTTATTTAGACCATTACCTTACTTACTTTACTTTTACCATTTTACCTTTAATGTCCCTACTCCTAAGACACAAGCTTTCCCATAGATAGAAATAAGATAGGGAGAATGGGCCCTAACCCTCCACCTGAGCCTTAATATTTATATATTGATATAAAGACTGCACGTGTAAACGGGATGTTCGAGCCACGAGTCGAACATTGGACTCAACCCGAGGAGCAGAGTCAGCAGCGAGGCGACCTACACACACCAAGCGCACCGTCGGCAGTTTACACCCATGAGAGACATACAAAAGCTATCAATGTGTACAGACCATGTAAACCAAATTAATACTGTAATTATTTATACAATAAATTAGATTCCAATCGGCCGTGTTGGGTCTCACTGCTCCCTCCCCGCTACTTGCCAGGGCTACTCCCTGGAGTAGTTCCTATCCATCAACAATTCTGTACCTGCGGGAAGCGGCGCCTTACAACCGCTCGCTCCCCGCTCGTACACGGGATAAGCGGCTTAACGTGGCTTTAACGTAAGAACGGAGGAACTCCAGATAACTCTCTATTTAACATTATGGGTGGGTGGATGTTGATAAGGGATAAATGGATTAATCGCAAAATGCATTACAAAAAAACTTGTGGTTAGAAAACATTCGAATAATTATAATCTTGATGCGGGAATCGAACCCCAGTTATCTGCAATCCGGGCAGATGGCTAACCAAGACATTAATCAATTATCGTATGTTCAAATATTGGAATGCTTCTTTAATCAGTATTACGCTCATAAGGAGGCGGATGAATGCTTTCTGCAGAGGGTAGGAAGAGCAGGAGGAAGGGGCCGAAAGGGGGCACAGGCAGTGATGAGTATGATTAGATAGTCCCAATTATTACTTCTATGAAATCTGTAAAAACCCTAACCCTCTTATTATAAAATGTCCACTAAAGTTAGTCATGGCTTAAAGTTGATGCTAACTCTGTCTTTCAATTAGCAAATAAAAGTGGCAGCATCAGTTTTAAACAATGACAAACTTTAGTCCATGTTTTTTAATAAGAGTTTAGTGAACCACAGTTTGTGAAATGCTCATTACGAATTTAAATTTCATATTAAAACAACATACCTACGTATTTCCTTTTCGGGACAGCATTTCAATATAAGATGCAAAATAAAAAATCTCATAATATAATTTATGATTAATCTTACATATACATTTTTTTATCAGTCCTATGTCAACATACAACAGAGCAACATACAATTAATGACAATAGATGATAGAGGACAATACGATCGTCCCCTATTACATATGACCAAACAGACTTAGCTAAATATAGGTGTTAATCAAGGACTATAATAGCCTGCTACGTGGTGTTAATACATCTCAACGTACCCCCTCGGGGATAAATAGAAACATGATAATTGATAATTAATGTCAACAAACGGGGAAGTATCCATTTCTCAAAAACTACATGAGTCAAGTGCTTACTTCTTCATCTCCCTGTTCTGTTCATAGTTACCTATATGGGGTCGGTGTTTCGTTTTCCTTTCATTTGCCTACGATTTAATCTATTATTTATTTTTTATTAAATTACTCATGATTTATTTCTACTGTAGACAGAACTTTAATCAGAAGTGACGCCGTTTCGCGATTCGCCCGTGTCGCTCGTCGCTCTCATCACCATCACCAACCCTTTATGTCCCCACCACTGGGGTATAGGCCTCCCCTATGGACGGAATAATGGGCCATACATAACCCACCAAGCTGGGCCAGTGCGGGTTGGTATTAACGACTGCAGATGCAGCCGGCACCACTGGCTTAACGTGCCTTCTACACAAAGGAGCTCGAGATAATAAATTTTTGGTCACCCATCCAACGACCGGCCTCAGCGAACGTTTCTTAGTTTACACAATCGCAGGCCGAGCGCGCAAACTCTAATAGGGCTGATGTGAAACAGATACTTGAAGCGCGTTTTAAAATGAGGCGTCGCTCGTACCATGGCCTCAGTACATAGGTAAGCGAGATTAAAAAGCCACCGCTTTCATCTGGAGTACCGGCGCATTATTATAATCCGGGGAGAACCACCCCGCCAGCCCCCGCCTCCGCCACTCGCAGTGCAAAGGAAATCATTTACACCAAGCCGGCTGTAGTATATCATTAACTTAAATAATTATGTAGGCGAACCCGGGCCGCGTTACATACCTATACGGCCTCCCGGTGCGCGTGAGCGGTTTCACGCGGGTGAGTCCCTAGCGTGTTCCCCAAAGTCTTTTAGTCGTTTAACAGATTACTAGATTAATTACTAGACCCGTGTGGAAGATTCACAGCAGTGGCGTTGGTCTCGAGAGATCACACGTGATGTATTCATAATTTTTTACGCATTATAAAAAACCTTGGCTTGTCTAGAGTTTTCGTAAGTTCTACCCTGGAACGTGTGTCTAGGCAGCTCTCACGGAATTTTACCAAATATTTTGTGAAAGGACCTCGTTAACCTACATTTGGGTCACAAGTCCTAAGCGCTACCACTGACTTCCCCCTAAGCCCCACTATGGACCGGCACGCGCGCGGCGAATCCATGGAATGCTAACAGTTACTGTCTCTCTTATTTAATGACCTACCTAAGTCCAGATCGGTTTCAGCGGAATAAAAAGTTTATTGATGTTTCTCAATAAACCTTTTATTCGTTAATTCGACGATCCAGCAATTTGTTCAGTAAGGCTCAGAGAGGTTAGTCTAGGTGGTTATTTTTACAGATGGCTTTCAAAAATTTATTTACTTAAATTTCGATGATTTAATAAGGGGCGAGCCTATTGTCATCTATCGTACACGTATCTTGTCATTCATTTCATGAGTCTTCTTAATGGCCCAGCATTCAGATAGGTCTGTTAAACATTATGACAAAAATAATTGTGGTTAGAAAAAATGTTCTAAAAAATATAGACTAGATGCGGGAATCGAACCCGTGTCCTCCGCAATCCTGGCAGGTGCCTATACCTCTCGGCCAACCATGGTCATGCCTTTTTCAAACTTTTTCTAACCACAATTATCTTTATGGGCGATGTGAAACGGTGAAATGACTTTAGGCGTCATACACGGGACTGGCCGCGGATAGTTTCATGATTACAGTTCGCATAATGGAGTGCGGCGCGAGCCGGCTTTAATCATTGGGGAAATATTCCGCTCTCGCTGCTCAAAACGCGAATTATTATTTCTTTGCGCGGGCGGGGAGTGCCGGGCGGGCGCTAAACTAAATCATGTTGCATAATGCCGTCCGCCGCCATTATGCCTCCACAAGAGTTAACCTCATCGGGTGACTAGCGAAGCGCACCGCGCCTCAGAGAGGTGACAGACATACTTCTTTGTCTTTGCATGTGACCGGGGGATGTTTGGTAAATACCTGACGGAGGAACCTGTGTCATTTAAGGCGAATAAGGGATGCAAATATGTCCGGGAATGTGCTGCTACTTCTTGCTTCAATACTACGATTCATGTGTCTGGCAGATGGGAAAAGGCTCGTCCTCTATTGCATGAGATCTACACAGTTATGTAGGTACCTACTATATATGAAGGGCTAATCAGATCTAGAAATACATAGGTTAAACATTTCTCGCCTTGTAACATAAAGAAAAAATATATCATTTGGTCTACATCATCTTTTGTTGCTCTCCTATACAAATGTGGAAAGTATTCAGTTCAGACAAATATTTCATAGTTCCCACCATCATTCAGTCATTCATTACCAGCCCTTTAATGTCCCCACTGCAGCGGCATAGTACGCCTTACCTATAATATATGGGCTATAGGGATGGGCTACTACCAACCACGTGGCCCAGTGGTTTTGGTATTAACGACTGCAGATGCAACCGGGATCAACGGCTTAACGTGCCTTTCAAAGCTCGGAGAGAACTCGAGATAATAAATTTTTAGTCACCCATCCTGACATGACCGGCCTTATCGAACATTGCTTAGTTTACGCAATCGCAGGCCGAGCGTGCTATGCCACTGCGCTAGCGAGTCGCACCGAACACCTTTAATTGATATTTGCTTGCCGAAGAACGGAGTGATTGGAATGACAACATTCCAAAAGGTTTTGGAATGTTGGACCGGACATCAACCCTCTTTGGGAATGCTGTTGTTGGTGAACTATTCGATTTTAATTTTAACATTATATAAATGTTAGAAAAATTAGTACAAAGATTTTGGTGGTTAGAAAAAGAATTTCAAAAAATTATGATCTTGAGGCGGGAATCGAACCCGCGTCCGCTGCTATCCGGGCAGGTGCCTGACCCCTCGGCCACCCAAGACACTTTGTACTAATTTTTCTAAAATTTATATAATGTTAAAATTAAAATCGAATAGTTTACAAAGCAAACCCAAGCTTAACCGAACGCACGGTATTTGTAAAAATATCTGCTTTGGAATGTTTGAAATATATTTAGGTGTGATCTATAGGATTGTTTTATTAGTTCCGATACCTTGCTCGAGGGAGGGGTGTAGCCTGCGTCTTGGCGCGATCAACAGGCACCCCCTTCTCGCCTACTTTACATTTCATCTCCCCGACAATTACGAGATCCGCCACCACTCCCCATCCCCACCCCGACCGCTGATTATCATTATCGAGCAGCTCTCGATCGGCACTCGATCACACCTCTTGTTCTGACGAAGTTGTCATAGTGAATGGTATGGCCCCACTGACAGCGGTGAACAAACTTCAACTGAGCTACGAACTTGCATACAATCTTCCACTGCCGGCAATGTATAAAAGGGTTATTTTGAATAACTATAAAAAGGTTCTTTTTAGTAATGTTTACAATGAAAAATTCATCATAATTGCTCCAGTAGTAGGTTAAAAGTACATATATTTAAAAGGAAAGGAGGACAAAATGGATATTATAATAGGAGAGTGCTACTATGTCAGCAGTATCCCACCAAAATACAAAATCAGTCACCTTCAGTCGCCGTTCTGCCTCCTACTTGAATGCTCGTCGTTCTACTATTTTGTATACGATAAGCTTCTAACGGTCGTAACTTCTGCAAAACAAAACTCAATAGTTTGATTAGCAGCAAATGAATCCGACACTACGATATTCCACTCTGATATTTAGTAGAGTATAATATTAATATTATATATAACATAAGAGTATAATATTAATATTATAAAGCTGAAGAGTTTGTTTGTTTGGTTGGTTGAACGCGCTAATCTCAAAAACGACTGGTTCAAATTGAAAAATTCTTTTTGTGTTGTATAGTCCATTTATTGAGGAAGGTTATAGGCTATATAACAACCGACATTAACGTGAGCGAAGCCGCGGGCGACCACTAGTTACTTATAATCAGGCTTATTCATTCCCGAAATGGTGAAAATATAGTTAGCGTAATTAAATAAATATTTAATAGAAATGTATTTAAAAATAAAATAGAAGTTATAAAATCTTTTTTGGTCATTTAAATAAAATGTACCTACAAAAAAGTTATGTTATAGCGGAAAAGTAGGAAAAACAATGTAGAATTTACCACCTGACTTGTGCCCTGAAAGTCTACTAAGGGAGATTGTCCAGTGTAAACCAATTAGCACTTTGGGGCACCCTAAATTGGTCTCTTGTCCTAATCATCACTGTTCTATATATTCATTCATCACTAGCTAGCACCTTTCTGGTGTTATAGATGATATGAATCAAAATGTATAATAAGATTGGTAGGTTTGTTCGACGGCAGTGTTCGCAGGTGCTGGCTACTCCAGCGCATCTGCGTCTTTTAGGGGCGCGTTTCGATATGCTGCCTCCAAAATATGGAATAACATTCCACCACCCTTGCGACAGTTGAACACCGTCCAAACTTTTTAAAAATACTTAAAGCAATATTTGCTAAATGCGCAGTGTGAAATGGAACCATACAACATTAACTTATCATGTATTTAGGTGTTAGGATCCATATTGATTAGCTGACCCGGAGAGCGTTGTTCTACCTTATAAAAATATACATATTTTATAAATCGGTCAAGCCGTCTCCTAAGCGTGCAACCACATTTTTATAATATTTATGTTTTATTTATTATTTTTCTTTATGTTTCTTATTAAATATTTTAATTTATATTTTTATATGTTTATTCTCCTTTAACGCAATTACTCGTATGACTCAAAGTCAAAGTCAAAAGTCAAAATTCATTTATTCATATCTGGTATGATTACAATACACGCTAGATACCGAAAACCCGTGTGTCCAAAAAAAAATGGGGACTATTTAAATTATGTTATTTAATTATATATACCGATAGTTGTTCATAATAATTAAATATTTATTAGTACTTATGTACTTACACATTGTATAATATCTGTTATTATTAGTGAGTATGGCTCTTTACAGTAGCTCAGCTGTCCAAAAAAAAAATGTGCCAATTGAAAACCAGCATCAGGTTTTTTATTTTTATTAAACCTGAATTGGCCACCTATTTTGGCGCACTGGTGGGACAGTAATGCTTGAAGCAGTTAAAGTAGGAACTATTATTTGATATTTGTTTTTCTTTTGACAAATACAATGTTGCATTGCATGTAATGTCTCATGTCTGTGTGAAAATAAAATTTTCTTTCTTTCTTCTTTCTTTCAAATGAAGTGCTTGCCTTGGTGAAATCTGTCCGATATAAATTGAGGAGAAAACATACTATAGGACATGGAAATGGAAAGGAAAATTGTGATCTTATACAATAATTTCTTTATTTTTCTGTTTTAGAAAATTAATTACTTCGATGTAACTTTAGTATTTACAATTTGAACAAATTATTATATTGTAGGCAACTTTTTTGTGTTATGTAATACATTGTGAAAACGAATCCGCTCGCTGATAGTGGAGCCACACATCCGCGTACAACGCGCCCGCACTCTCATACCCAGCTTATTTTCTCAATACCTTCTTACCTCTTGCTGCAAAGAATCATGACGATTTCAGTTACCTTTTGAAACATGTGGTTTATGCCTCACTGGACTCACGGTTCTACTTGATTTTCTTCTTTCCTTTCTTCTCCGAACAGAAAAGCTGTACAATCAGACTTGTGAACTCAAAACTAGGTATCAATTTTAGTATTAGAAAAGGTTTATAGCATTTATGAAATTTGTGAGTACCTATAATGATTATTTTCCTATTAAGAGGATCATTTTCTTTGCGTAGACCTGGGTACAAACACGTTAGAGTCCCGAAGTAAATAACATACATACATACATACATAAATCACGCCTATACGCGAAGGTGTACACAGAGCTGAATTAGCACCCACGTTTCGCCAGTTAGATTAGGTCCCATGTATTATATATTAGGTAACGAGCCTATTGCCATTTATCGGACACGGAAATCACAGTGCATTGCTAGGTAGGTAGCATAGGAGGAACCCTGCTGCCCATTACTCTATGCTGTCTTTACCCGTAATCGCCTTGTACGACACCCGCGGGAGAGATGGGGGTGGTGACATTTGTATTCTGCGATGTTACTAAATAAAAAATGTATGGTTTTTTCACATAGGACGATACAACTTGTACATTGTACATTAAGATGTGTTGTAATTTAGGAATATTGTAATTTGAAACCCATAAGTGTACATAATCCTAAGTTTGTAATAAGTTGTAAAGTTTGTTTTGACGATTCACGAGTGTATGTTGAGCTGTTGCACAAGTTGTAATAAGTAAAGGTTATATGAAAAAAAACTTACTTTTATTTTATTTAGTAACATCGTTAATTAATGCAACCATGTAATATTATTGAATTGCAATGCCCTTGCAGGGCGTCACATGTAGACCTATATTATACTATCCACCGTATTTATTTAATGTAATGTGACAAAAAATAAACAATTTGAATTATTTAATCCGAGTATCTATCGTGTATGTACCAATTCCAATGTTGGGCAATACTTATAACATTTTAGGAATATGTTGACAACTCTTTATATTATATAGTTATTTTAGAAAACATTAACATGCGATGCTATGTGTGTCACGGTTTCTGCTTTTGTAACACCTGAGAAATATTCTTGTGTGTGTGAAACTAAGAAAGGTGAGTATGTAAATGTATGTAAAATGTCAAGTTTTATGAGCCTAAAATTAAAATAACTAGTTCCATCTAATATAGGTACCAAACGTAACAAGTATCGGCCATTTGTGGCCTTTTTTGGCTTATTTGATCCGCTCGACTCTTTGTGGAATTTGTGAATGTAAATAAATCACGAAAATAACGATAATATTTGAAACTTTTTCTGGATTTCAAAACAACTATCTACGATCCTCTCGTTACTTATCGTTTCATATCTTAAACAAACAATAATAATCGTATTCAATAAACAAAAAACATAAATCGCAAATCGATTCAGAAACACCGGCCTGCGGCAGTGACGGCAACAAAATACAAAGAACACAAACTAATTTGCCGCGTGGTGACGGCAGAGTAGAATACAATTGTCACACCCCAAATCTCTCCTGTGGGTGTCGTACAAGGCGACTAAGGATAAATCAGTGATGAGAAATGGGCAGCAGCGTTCCTCTTGTACCACCTAGCAATAGCAATGTACTGCGACTTTTGTGCCCGATAAATGGCAATAAGCTCGCCACCTATTACATGGGACCTAACATAACTGGCGAAACGTGGGGTGCTAGTTCACCTCTGCCTACCCCTTCGGGGATATAGGCGTGATTTATGTATGTATGTATGTACAAACTAATTCTTACCTCCAATACTCTATAGGTACAGCTAATTCTTATTAATATTTATTAAAAAGTATACTACACATTATTAGCAAATTGTAACTTTCTTTTCACTTTTTATTGTCCAAAGGTTATTGTTTAAAGTAAAGCAGATGAACGTTTGATTTGATTTCTCTTAGTTGACAGAATACTAACATATTCCTGGTGAGTATTACAGTAGGTAATTCATTCTAACTTGCGTTATTGTTGAGCTTTGTGTATTCTAGTGCACGAACAAGCAACAAAAATTTCGATTTCATACTGATTCCCAAATGCAAATAGGTCGGTACAGGTTGTACACATCCATTTACACATTTACGTAGCTAACAATTACACATCTATATTAAATACCAATAAAATCAACTTATTAGTCTTATTTTACACTTTGTCAATCATTACATTTTTCCAATTTATTTATAATCTTTCCCAACATTTAGGTAAATAATGTTCAATTAAAAAACAAATAATATAATATTTATTATTCCTAAAAAAATTGTAGTACAATAGGTGCCTTTGTGCTGCATTTTGATTGAAAGCCTTAAATTTTATTTGAATTTGTAGTCCTATCCTGCTGATTGTGCGTGTGTCCGGCGGTCCATGCATCCATCTAAAGGAATGCCTTCTTGACTTCCATGTCGAAGAGTCACGCGTTAGCAAATAACAAGTGAAGGAGACGTGTAACCAACTGCGACGCATTTCCTGCCTCCGTATAAAAACCGGTAAAGCCCTAATGCTTGAATTGAAACTGTACAAAATTACGAGGCATTCAAGTGCCCGCCGGCGATTACGTCATGCCGGAGAAAATAATGCCCGTACAACCTACCTAGGCGCCGACGCCGGCCGCCGGCAGCCGGCAGCCGGCAGCCGGCGCCGTGCACGCGGGAATTATGCAATTTAATTTCAATTTGCGGCCGCAAAGAGTGCGCGCCCTCGTGCACACACGGCACACACTTTCGGCCACCCCTCGGCGGCGCCGCCACGCGACTCTGCGCCATGTGCCGGCGGCGTACGGCCCAAAAGCCCGCGGCCTCGAGCTGATTAAATCATTTCTCCATTATTTGATTCGCCACCTTTTTCAAAATGGCGTCAAAAATTCGCGGCTCCTGAATAGAGCGGGGCCGCCCCCTGCCCCTCCGCCAAGACACCAATTCATCACAAACTAATGAAAATATGCATCGGAGCGCGAACGAGAGCCGTACAATGCAACTGATTCGTTTCCCGCCCTCCACCTCGTCCTTGTACAATTACGGTACAGTTATAGGTACTTAGGTATCTACTTCTATCTGAGCTGATACTGAATTTGCAAACCCAATAACAACGTAAAAAAATTAAATACATTCCTAACACATCAGGCAAGTCTGTAGTCGGTAAATGTTGTATCTTTTATATCTAAATAATAAAAATATATTTATAGCACAAAACCACAACTGTGTTTTTGTTGATGATTTCTTAACAAATTAGCGTGTTTTATTAGTTTTTGCAGTTTGTGAGTTTGTTAACTTGTGAGTTTGATGAGTCCCGAGCGAAAGATATTTTTAGTACTATTTAGAAATTAAATATTGTTATTTATTTTGCGAGGTCTGAATTTCATACTTCGGCGTGTAACTAGGTAGAAAGTACCTAACTGCAGTATGTAGACGACATATAGGACGTACTAAGTTAAGAGCCCTATTACAAATCTCACAGAACACTATACTCCTAGCGGTTCAGACGGCCGGTGCATCGCATTTTGAAGTTATTTTGCAGTTATAATTATCTATTTTATTGAAAAAGGAAAATTATTCTAGCTTTAAAATTATAAAATATATATGCCTCGTAAAGTAATAATTATTCTAGTATAAATTTTGCTCATATTATCGCAGAAAAGAGATATTCACAGTTAACATAAAGCGATTTTCGAAGTTTTTTTTTGTTTCGAATAAGATTTTTTTTTATTAAATCAATTATGTTTCGAAATTCCGAGGCAGCTACGAACTATACTACGGATAAAAAAAAATTATTTCATATGCGTAGTACCTAGTTCAATCCTGGGAGCTCAAAAAATGCGCGAGACCTCGCGCATTTTATAAAATTATTTCTCTACAATTTAGGGTTTAATTAAAAAGTTTAACAAAAGTTACAAAACCGAGGCCTCTAGCTACGAAATATGCTAATAACATTCTACACTATTCACTAAGTCAAAATTGACAATGTATTTTTGTTTCTGAGATTAAGAACGCCAATATATATGCTATTTTTGTCAAGATGTAATAGGGCTCTTAACGTTAACTTTAAAAGTAACGAACCACTAAATTAAATAATGAAGTCAATTATAAAAATTTTACAACCTGAGAAAGCGACAATGTAATTCCTCTTTTCAATTTAAACATAATATCAAGCTTGAAATTATAATTTTTGTAAAATTGCCTAATTTAACTTAACTCCTACTAAATCCCGAGACAATAGTGCAAAACACAGTCAAATGGTGGAGAGAGATTTTGTCCACGTCCCCTGCTAGGTCTACGAGTCGTGCAGTCTCCTTCGAACGGCTACTGTTTCCTTGTTGTGGTAGTACAGTCCAATTCGATAAGGGGCCTGTATTATACTAATGTAACAATTGCAAGTAGCTGTAAAAAGAATCACATAGATTCCACTAAAAAAATATTTGCGGTTTCAAAGCCTGATAATATTGCCTAGAACCAACAATATCCTTAATTCCATTAGGTGCCTACTGTACCTTTTTAATAAGACAGATATTTAACTTGGTATTTAACGTATTGTTAAAAAAAATCGAAATTATCTGACCTCTTTTTTGTATTTGGTAGGTAACATAAATTAGGTAGTAACGGCTTGCTATCCTTTTTAATTTCTGGTTAACCTATTTTCTTTCGGTGGCATAAGTCGAGAATACCTTTATATTAGTATAACATAAGTCTCTATGATTTTGTAGTAGGTAACTGTTTGTATAATCATGTGTTTATCCCTGTTCCTGGTTTATTTAGGTGTCGGCGAAGTTTAATATTTCCTCTCCCATTCGTATATCAGGCATACGTTATCCAGCCATCCATTAGGTACAAGTTGATAAACGTAAAGTGACCATATCGAGAGACCGAGGAACAGAGAGAATTATTGGCATGACAACAATCTAATCAGAACTGTTAAGTTTTTGGTCAAACCTTTCGGTATGTTGTTGTTGATGGTCAAGGTGTTTAATGGTGTACTTAGGTATACCGCCAATCTCCCTCGGTCGACTTTTGCGACACGCCTTGGAAGTCGGGGCTGGCATATTCTACGTAATTTTTTACGTTAGAGTATATTAGCTTTCTTCTTCTCCCTGCCCTGCTCCCAAACCATCTGGGGTCGGCGCAGTAAGCCTCATCTTCCATTCATATCGGACAGACGTCATCAAGCCATCCACTCCCTTTTGATTCATATCATCCATCACACCGTAAAGGTGCTTGTGATGAATGAATGTATAGAAAAAAGGCGGAACGGACCATGTCGAGAGACCGTTGAACGGAGAGAGTGATTGGAATGACAACGTTCAAATCCATACTGCTCAAGGTTTTGGGTTAGGTTTTACAGCCGGCCGCTTTGCCAAACACCAACTCTCTTTGGATATGTTGTTATTGGTAGTTTGCCTTCCACTATTCGGGTGCCCCAAGCTTATTGGACTTATCTCCCTCAGTCGACTTTTACGACCCCCATGGGAGTCGGGCTGGCCTTTTCTACGTTATTTGTTCGCTCCCAGGCCAGCCTAGAAGAGAGTATATTAGCTTTAAGCTTAGTATTTATTTCTCTGCTATTTATTTAAGGCAAATGTGTTAACACCTTGTGCACTGTGGTGACGGCAGAGCAGAGTACAATTATTATTTGTCACCACCCCCATCTGCCGCGGGTGTCGTCAAGGCGACTAACGGTTAAAACAGCAAATGGGCAAGCAGCGTTCTTCTTATACTACTTAGCAATGGATTGCGATTTCTGTGCCCAATAAATGGCAACGGGCTCGCTATCTAATACATAAGACCTAAACTTATTGGCAAAACGAGGGTGTTAATTCACCTCTGCCTATATCTTCGAGTGGGTATTCTTCTCTTCTTCCAGGATGGCACGAAGAGAACTTCAGAAATAAAGTGGCTAATAATAACTAAGTTATTTAAGTATCAATAAAAATAAACGCCGCGTGGTGACGGCAGAGTAGAATACAAGTGTCACCACCCCAAATCTCTCCCGTGGGTGTCGTACAAGGCGACTCAGGATAAATCAGTCATGAGGAATGGGCAGCAGCGTTCCTCTTATACCAATAGTACTGCGACTTTTGTGCCCGATAAATGGCAATAGGCTCGCCACCTATTACATGGGATCTAACATAATTGGCGAAACGTGGGTGCTAGTTCACCTCTGGCTACCCCTTCGGGGATGTAGCCGTGATTTATGTATGTATGTATGTAATAAAAATAAAAAAACCTAAATAAATAAATGGTACAGAAGAAGGAAGACTTCTGTTACCACTTGGCCAAGTGCTAAGCACCTTCAATTTACCAAATGTAGGTTCTCCAAATTTGCATCCGCTTTTATTATTACTAGTGGTCGCCCGCGGCTTCGCTCGCCTTAATGTCGGTTATTATGCTATATAATACTACTACTATAGCCTTCCTCGATAGATGAACTATCCAACACAAAAATATGTTTTAGATTCGCCACAATGGTTGGAAGAAATAGCTGATACCTAATGGTATTTGTGGCGCAGGTCCCAACAATAATGTCGCACCTGCCTTTGACATCCCAACTTTCAATCGGACGTGTGTCTGATCACAACAAACAAGTATTATCGACAGGGCTGTTGTTTTCATTCCTTTGTTTGTGTTAAACCCATCGCGTCAACACGTATAGTAGGCCATTCATTTTTTCTGCTCGTCATCGCCGGCTAGATAATGGGCCCTTTCAGCATTGACAGCATTAGGCTAAACAGAGCTGAGGGAAAATGAAAGGGCAGGGAAATCCGATCCTCGGCGGGACAAAGGTCCTCCGCGGCGAGGCCCGGAAGAGGCGCGTCCGAAGCCGCGGATGCCTCAAAGCTGCCTCCGCGCCCTAATGACGTAAGCCGAGCCAACACTTTTGTTTTGTTTCCGATCACCTCGCAATCCGCTCCTTATTGGGTTACCGCCTTTAATCATGTCGCGAACCCGAGCCCCGCGCTAACGACTCGCAATCAATGGCGCCCTGACGCTCATTGTGTAATCAATACTCCTTTGATTCGTTCGATCCAATAAAAATCAGTAATTGAATCCCATCAGAGGTGCTGGCCTTGCCGCCTCCGTCTTTTCACGGCTCGGCGTCAAAGCGCTTCTTGTCTACTGCCACACTTTATTTACAATTGTTAGCAACAGCTTTACATGGCTTCCGAAGCACTGAGAAACTCCAATACCCATCCAATGGCCTTCAGAACATTGCGAAACTTGCGCAAGTGCATGCTGAACGGCGATTGTGCCAAAGCGCTATTTCCCGTAGTATTATTATCCTCTATGATTAATCTCCTACTGCGCTTCTTGCTCTTCGCTCCAATAGTAGGTGCCTATGTACTGACATAGCTATATAGAATCACGCCTATTTATCCTCGAAGGTACAGGCAGAGGCGAATTAACACTCACGTTCCGCCAACATTTCAATGTTATTGATGAATGAACTGAATACTGACGTTATGATTGTATGGATTCATTCCCGTGGCCGAATACCTTCCTAAAAGGGGATTTCAATGGTGTCAGTCAGATTTATTATCGATAGGTACCTACCTAGGTATGCAGAGTGGAAAGTTGAGATGGGGCAATAAGGGCAGCTACCAGATCCCTTGCTACATACACATACATACATAAGTCACGCCTACATCCCCGAAGGGGCAGGCAGAGGCGAACCAGCACCCACGTTTCGCCAATTATGTTAGGTCCCATGTAATAGGTGGCAGCCTATTGCCATTTATCGGGCACAAAAGTCGCAGTACTATTGCTAGGTGATATAAGAGAAACGCTGCTGCCCATTCCTCATCGCTGATTTATCCTTAGTCGCCTTGTACGACACCCACGGGAGAGATTTGGGGTGGTGACAATTGTATTCTACTCTGCCGTCACCACACGGCTGCCAAGCGAAAATGATCTTAGGCGACCTTTCCCAACTTTTTGATTAATGACAATACCTACTTAAACATTCACAGATTTTTGATAATACAGTCAGCGAGAAAATCGGCAGATTTGAGTAGATAATTTTTTTAATGCCAATCGATCCTTCCTATAAAGGATTAAAACACACTTCACGTTAAAATACTAGAACACCCACAAATCAAAGAAATCTTTTTTCATACATTTTAGTAGGGTAAAGTCAAAGAAGAATTTTATTAAGCTTAGAGATCATGAATTTTTATGGTACCAAATTCCATTAGGACATTAAAATTGAGAAAAATCGATAGGTATTCTTACAAATAAAAAACCCCATAAATAGGTAGGTACGATACAATATCAAAAAAGGCTTCTGGAATAGTTATTTGTTGTACGTGAGTGCAAAGTTGTTTTTTAACCGCGTGCTCAATTTTGATGACCGAGCTAGCGAAGGATTCTAAAATTGAATCACGAGCGTAGCGAGTGATTCAAAAATTAGAATCCTGAGCGATAGCGAGGGAATCAAAAGAGCACAAGGTGAAAAATCTTTGCACTCGAGTGCAACACGTAACTTTTCATCCCCCCCAACGAGGAAATTGCAAAATACAAAAAAAAATACAATCACAACAGTTTCTGTTTTCACCCAGAAACTTCCACAACACCCTCCCATTACCCCAAACACACTCTCAACACCCACCCAGAAACACCCAGAACATTCACACCCATCCACTCAGACACACCCAAAAAACACCCATTCGCCAAGAAAAACCCACAAAACACCCATTCACCCAGAAACACCCACAAAACACCCATTTACCTAGAAACACCCAAAAAACACCCATTCACCCAGAAACACCCAAAAAACACCCATTCACCCAGAAACACACACAAAACACTCATTCACCCAGAAACACCCACAAAACACCCATTCACCCAGAAACACCCCCAAAACACCCATTCACCCAGAAACACCCACAAAACACCCATTCACCCAGAAATACCCACAAAACACCCATTCACCCAGAAACACCCCCAAAACACCGATTAACCCAGAAACACCCACAAAACACCCATTCACCTAGAAACACCTACAAAACACCCAATCACACCCAAAAAACACTTAATCACCCAGAAACACCTACAAAACACCTAATCACACCCAAAAAAAACCCAATCACCCAGAAACACCCACAATACTCACCCATCCATTCAGACACACCCACAAAAACCCATTCACCCAGACACACCAACAAAACACCTATTCACCTAGACACACCCTCAAAACACCCATTCACCCAGACACACCTCCAACAGCCACCCATCCACCCAGCCACACCCGTAACATTCATCCAGACACACCTGTAAGTCCCTAATAAAAATTACCGTCCCTAATGGAGTTCCGAGACGGTCAATCAACTTGAGTCAAGCACGTTGATTTTATGTATGTTTTTGTTCCGTTGCTAGCGTAAACAAATCAAACAAACCTAAAAAGCTTTTAAATGCTTGACTCAAGCATCCAACAAGCGTTGTAGACGATCAAAATGTTTAAAGCAAAATTGACGCCAAGCTGATTGACCGTCACGGAACTCCTAGGTTTTAACATATTTGTGACGTGAAAAGAAAATGGCGCACGCAAAGCAAATTACAAAAAAAGTACACCAAGAAGGTTCCGAGTCTGAGTTTTTAACAAATTAAAATAGGTTGCATGACAATTTCGGCACCATAGAGGTAGAAATAAATATGTATAATGATGTTTTGAATTCACAAACTCATTGCACACGATGTTCTAAATTCAAATTTACTTTAACCTCTAGAGGATAAAAACGGCTTTTGCACTCAGATATCGAAGAGCAAAAACGCTTTTTCCGAGATGGTGGGATGAAAAATATATTTTTTCTTGATTTAAAACCGTTTTATCGTTCCACTTCCAAAGATGAACAAAAATTTAAATAAAACAGCAGGGAATCGTCACTTTACTAAATTAAAATTTAAATCTTCGTAGTACATTCTTTTTTAATTAAAGCTTTTCAACCATGACGGCCAGCTTTATCTACTTATATAGCAAAAAGTTTGTATCGTATTTAGTGGATTTTTTATTTGTAATATCCAAATGGAACTTCCATTCTTCTTCTTCTTCTCCCTGCCCTGTTGCCAGTCTATCTCAGATCGGCGCAGTATGTTTCCTCTTCCATTCATATCGGTCAGACGTCATCAAGCCGTCCATTCCCTTATGATTCATATCATCCATTACACCGTAAAGGTAGGTACTAGTGATGAATGAATGGATAGAAAAGAGACGGAACGGAACATGTCGAGAGATCGATGAACGGAGAGAGTGATTGGAATGACAACATTCCAACCCATATTAATCACGGTTTTGGCTTAGTTTTTATAGCCGGCCGGTTGCCTGACACCAAACCTCGTTGGGTATGATGTTGTTGATGGTTTGCCCTCCACCGTTCGGGTGCAGCAAGGCATTGGTCATAGACCAACGTGGCAATTTCCCTTAGTCAACTTTTACGACACTAATGGGATGAGTCGGGGCTGGGACATTCCATCTACGTTATTTTCTCGTTCCCAAGCCACCATGGGTAAAAGCATGGGAAATGGAACTTCCATTAGGACATTAAAAATCGCAATAAAAATAATGATCTTTCAGCTTAAAAAATTCCACGTTTTCTTTGATTTGTGGGTGTTCTAGTTAGTACCTACTCTAACCTCAATTGGTGTCGAAGAGTGTTTTAATCCTTTAGGGGAACAGAATCGATTGGCATCAATAAAAATTACTAAATTCTAACGATTTTTCACTGACTGTACATTTCATGAAAATCTGTGAAGATGAATCTGTTATTATATCACTCAAAAAGTTAGGAAGGTCTAATAAGACATTTTTTGCGTGGCAACATCATTCTAAAATTGTTTCACAGTGTACTTCGTGCAGTGAAAGTGGTGTTATTTTTATGCATAAGTATCCGTGTCGACGTTCAATTAGAAGGAATTATTAAAAAGAAGTGTAGAATGAATGTGTTTGACGTTGACAATGTTATAGTGAAAAGTAGACATGGCTGTGTGCAAGATCCCTTTGTCTTATCTAAAAAAAAAGGGAGAATTAAAAACAAACAAAAAAGTTTAAAATATAACCTCAAAAACTAGCAGAGAAATTATTTATAAACAATGTTCAAAACCGTAATAAATACATTAGTTAATTCACAATTATCATGTGGTTTTCACACTACATCCTGTTTGAACGAAGTAAGACTACTTACCCGACTTCGGGTGGTCGACAATTCAGAAATTGGTAAAAGAGCTATGGCTGAAGGAAAGCCTCCTAAAGTTATTTGTGTTTACAACAAAAAACGTAAGTATGCATTCAATTCTTGAGCTCTAGCCAACTACTAACATACATTTAATTCTAAACTAAGACTGTATACCTTACTTATTTACATAAAAACCTAGTAAAAATTAAAACTGTGATGCTTAGTTTAATTTGGTTGCCTTCCACCATTCGGGTGCCCTAAGGTGTATTGGACTCGGGGCTGGCACGTTCTACACTCCTAGGCCAACATGGAAGAGTGGTTTAAGCATAGTCCAAGTTAAAGTATACTAGATGAAGCAAAGGACTTGACATGGGTGAAATAATTTTGAATAAACACCATTATGATAAAGTAGAGACCTTTTGTCAAAAATTTTATTCTTTTATTTTTTCCCTAAAAACTAAATATCAATTTAAGACTGTATGTTCAGTAAATCATGTGTTTTCTGTTTACCTACCTGATTGGTATTTGCAGGTGTTGGCTACATTGGTGATAGGGTAATGGTAGCAATCAAAGGTGAAAAAAAGAAAGGAATATTGGTGGGACTGAAGCAGACTCAGAAAGTGAATGTACCCAAATTCGATAGCAACAATGTGGTCCTGATCGATGACAATGGCACCCCTCTTGGCAGTCGCATCCATGTGCCGCTGCCCACCATTCTACGCACCATACTGAAGCAGCGCACCCATGCCAAAGGTGCAGACTACACCAAGCTTCTCGCAATAGCCACAAGATTTGTTTGATTCCTCATATTTATAGATAAGTAGGTAGTGTAATTAAATAATAATTATTAAATTTGTTGTTATAATCATAACTGCATTTTAATTAGATGTTCTATTGAAGCATATTTTGTGTCCATTCCATATTTCTTTTTCCCTTACTTTTATTTTACTGTGGTGGGCAGAGTAGAATACTCTAATAATTAATTATATAAGTCTAACCCCCGAATACAGAAACGCTACTCAAATTTAGGGGACTGCTTAAAAAGTTAAGTGGACACTACCTGTCAGAATTTGTATGGAAAAACGTCAATTTGGACAATGCTTAAATGTTAAGCGGGACTTAAACTTTGAATAGCGTTTCTGTATTCGGGGGTAACTGCCACACTCGGAGATGTCAAATAACGTTAATGAGTTCTTAACGTCAAAAAATGACAATTCAAAACTAGTCGCTATTCTTGCTGGGACTACTTACTTTATGGTCTTGATTTGAATGAAAATTTTTGACATCAAATACTCATTAAAGTTAATCGACGTCTCTGAGTGCAGCAGTAATAATTGTTAATTAAGAATGATGAATGAATAGGCATTAGCGTTTCTGGCGCACTAACTAATAATATTGCTATTAGTGCCTAGTAGGTGGCAATGGACTCACTCGGTCACTCCCATTACATAGCTGGCGAAATGTGGGTGCTGGTATACTGGCCACTTGCCTCCAAGAATATAAACAGACATGAACAATGCATGTGATGTGTACTGCAGTCAATGGGTTTGTATTAAGGGTCAATGTTAAAATTCTGATGATGTGTAGTAATGTTAGGCCAAATAAGACTAATAGTGGAAACACGACGCGACTCGACGTGTAGACACCGAACAATCCGGCGTCGCGTCGGATGTTCATAGTGTGTTTCTGATCATAGAAAACAATACACTTCATTCGACTCAACACGCGTCGCGTTACATCGGGTCGCGTCGTGTTTTAATAATGTGTCTGCCATATGACTGATTATGCTAAAGATTCAATAAAAAGAAAACAAAATTGAATTCGAAATTTAGTTTAATAAAACTTATCAGTTCCACTTTAGAGTAGAGTTAGGGCGCTACCTAATGACGGAGGAGCGCAGACACGAGTGATCGCGAATTCGCGAGGCCGAGCGACATCTGGCTTCGAGGGAGACATCACTCGCGTCGCGCTCTCTCCAACCAATAATAAAACAGGTAGAACGAGGGCTAGTGTACAAAATCTACAGGAAGTTACGTGGCTCCTCCCCGAGTAAGGCTTTAAAATCGTGTATTGCTATAATCGAAATTTACTTAATTTAAATCGTGTACCATACCCATAATTAGACAAGATAATAATTAGTATAAACGGGGACATATCATAATTAGCATTAGAACTTCAGTTAACTTACATTGCATACGATCGTATCTATTGCACACGGGCCGGCAAAATATAAACTTATAATTTCATTATAATATTAAGAAAATAACAGTAAAACAATCCATGGTTGAAAATATAAATAAATGACCAGTAAATTATAAAAAATATTCATTTATGTATGTTTTCAAATAAATCACCGAACATAACATTTTGACCAAATTATTCACTTGTGAATTTTGATGGTGTTACAACCAATTAAATTTAAAATCGGTATAATTGTAAGTTATATGATCAAGACACTAATTATGATATGTACCCGTGTATAAACATTCACAAACACTTTCAACATTACAACGAGATGCACAAACTTACGTCAGCTACTATAAGATAAAGGATTCCTGCGTACAATGCCCAGCGGCCGTGACTAGAGAACCAAGATCCAAGTGCGGCACTGATCCACATCCGATTCTGCGAGGCACCCGACTTGTTGCAACAACAATCATAGTATACACACAATATAAACTTTTGTTATGTTCAATACATTTGTACAATGTCAACGTAGGTGCGGTAATCGGCGAGGGATCCCGTCGCGCTCACCGCCGGTGGGGGTCGCCGGTCTGGACCTGGGAAGGGGAGGGGGGTTAAGGGGGGGACCTGTGACTGTGGGGGCAGTGGATCGCAGATAGACGCTAACACGCTACGAATAAGGATCGAGCGAAAGGACAGTATCAAAGTGGGGAAGGCCCCGGCGAGCGGCGCGGGACCACGCGCTACAATTCAACGACTACATGTGTAAAATAAAACACTAAATAACAATATCAACTAAAATTACTACAACAAAATAATAAAAAATCTACTCTGATTTGACTACAATAAAAGTTTCTCTAAATGTATCTATGTATAGGTAATATATATAATAACTTGTAAACGTATGTAAATCTTAAGAGTTAAAATGTATTAAGATAGAGAGGGTGCGTCTGCGGTCGCGACCTGCGACTGCGGCTCGGCCGACTCGGCCAACTCGGCCAACTCGGCCGGTCGGTCGCGGCCGAGCCGGCCGGGCGGATCCTGGTCCATCGACTAGAGTAAGCTCATCAAACACTTAGGAGTACAAACGGAAAGCCGCCTGTGAACATGCACACGCGCCCGGCACATATCACAGAAGTTTCATCGACCACCGCCCGAGGGACGGCGTCCGAGCATAAGCGTAACTTCACTAGCATATTTAAAGGTACTCACTCTGTACAACAGACAATTATCCTAGACTCACGACGGTTAATTAATGTAGATTACACGCAGGAAGAACGCTGATTGACCACGCCTGCCACAACTCTGCGACAGCCAGAGGTCGGGCCTCTGGCAGCGAAGGCTGGCACGGGCGCCCGGGCCGGCAGCGGCGGGCTCTATATGGCACACGCCCGTGGTAATGGCAATTGCGGGTAAGAGTCACTGGCCTCTATTATACTCGTGCGCTGGCCTGTAAATTTGACTATCGCCATCTTGGCGCTGATGGCACTGGTGTGCGAAGGTGAACGTCCACGGAACTAATATTAGAGATGCATTTGTAATGTCAAATACAAGCAACAAACATTTTGTCATTTTAGTAGAAGGTCCAGCGTAGTTGTATAACAGAGGCCCGTGGTCGGTCGCAGCAGTCCGCGAGGCGGCAGACGGCGGGCGTCGCAGGTCGCGCGCGGCAGACGCACAATTGAATAGTTCTAGCTAGAGCGAGAGGCGGCCGGCGCGGACGGGCGCGGCTGGTTAGACGTCCACCACCATCTTCTTGTGGATGTCGGTGTTGCCCACCACGTTGCAGAACTCCTCGAAGGAGATCTTGCCGTCCTCGTCCTTGTCCGCGAACAGGATCGTCTTGTCCACGATCTGCTGCAGCTGCGTGTCCTTCAGGTTGTTGCCCACCATCATCTTCAGCACCTGGGGGCACCGCGATTACGTTTTTGTTACCCACAACTTTAATAAGTAGTAGATTATATACCGAGGGCGATAAAACAAATAATGCCTCAGATCACAAGTTCGGCTCGGGCGATAAATAACGATCTGCGGCTTTCTTTTATATCCCCCGAGGTAAGATCATAGTTTTTCCGACTTTTCCGCTACGCGTGCGGAAAGTCTCACTTCATGGTCAAGGAGTGACATAAAAAAATATCTATAGTCTAGTTCGCCAGGCATTATGTAGGATTCTGAATGTGAACGAATTGTTCAAATCGGTCCAGTGATTTCCGAGACTATTCTAATCAAGCAATCAAATCTTTCCTCTTTATGATATTAGTATAAGTATAAATAGTGATATCAGACTCTAAAACACAGCGAGTGATCTTCGTAGCCAAGTATTTGCGTTTAAAATTCCTAATTGAATATGTTTAACAATTAAAATCGCAAATGCTGAAGATTCACTGCGTATGCAGTGAATCTTCAGCATGTGTGCATTAATTTAAAAGACGTTTGATGAGAAAAATGTTATGTATGAAAGAAGGATGGAATCAATATTGGGTTGAGTTGTAATACATCCTATTAGAAATGTGGCGATAGATTTTGGGAAAAGAAGGGAACACGATGGTGGTTTAAATTAAAGGTCCTAAAAAAGCTGTGAAGTCATATTGAATGTAAGACAACAATACCGTGTATGCGGTCGGCATCCTTAGATCATCAGCTCAGGATAATTTATACCGTGCCTTGGACACCGGTGGCCATAAAAAATTGTATTTACTCGCTGAGGTAAAGGAACAATCTTGGGGGATGCTTCAAACTTGAAATGATAAAGCAGGAGAGGTTCTGTCGATGGCACCACATGAGGAGAGGAAGAAACACTACGACTACGGGTAGCACGGGACGTGGACAAAATCTCCTCGGGGGTAAAAGAGGATATTTAAAATCCCGAGGCAGAACACTGCAACCCACCTGAAAGAGCTCCCCGTTGGAGATGTACCCGTCGTTGTCCATGTCGTAGATGCGGAACGCGAACCGCAGCTTCGACAGCTTGTCGCCCTTCACGCTGAACTGCGACACGCCCTGGATGAACTCCTTGAAGTCCACCTGCAACGCACAAGCACCGGCTACTCAGTGGTACGCATTTTCATTCAATGGTATTACTTAACATTACTCAGTCTCATGACAACACTGTACAGGCACTGCAACAATAATTCAATGCTTAATAATCTAGCCCAAAGTAAAGGTCTGTGCATACGTGAACGAACGGGATGGGAAGCTTTTGAAATATCGTTTCATACAAAATGCACATGAAAGACATAATACATCACGGACGGCACGTGGACGTAGCACTCACTAGGTCTACGCTAGTACGAGGGTAGCTAGACCAATGTATTATTTCGTTACGTATGCAGAGGTCCAAAGTAGCATAAGCATCTGTGTTATAGATACTAGATGACGGACAATAGACAGTTTAATGAGGATATACTAAAATAACAAGGGAAATTAACATCAAAATGCTTCATTTAAAGTTTTACCGAATGATTTAACTATGTTAAAATAACTATGGTAAAAGAAGATGTAAAATAAGAAACAAGTGCTAAGAATAATTATATCAAATTGGAAAAAAAAGCTTAACTAAAATTAATAGGTTATTCAGGTAATAATAAAAATATGTTGTCCCGTTAAGTAACGCGCATCGCGAAATGAATTGTCTAAACTTCTGGTGCAATTCAGTTCATATCGGTAAATGATAATAACTAGTTTCCGCAGTACCAAGTGATCTTTCCGCTATATTTTGTACAATAATCACTTGTTTAAACAAATGATAGTTTGGTAAGTTTATAACTGTGATGTAAGCCGAGGTGTCTGGGTGTGCTAAACACCTCCTTAAAACGTTATGTTGAATAGTAAGAACGTCATATTCTCTGTGCCTATTTGACCTGGTGAAAATACAAGCACACTATTTAATCCAACCCGCGCCAGCACAGAAACGCTCAGCGGCCTTTGTATAAATAGCGTGCGTAATTTAGTTTCACAGACTAACGCTTATCTTTTCTTATTTATTCAAACGTGCGTCACCAGCTGTTGCCTATGATCTCATACGTTTTGTTAACCCATTCAATGCTGAGATTAAAATTACACTTATTAGCCTAGCACGAGACGGTTTTCGACTCGAACGTCTATAGGCGTCCTCCGAACCTGGACAACCAAAAACGTTCATAGAAGAATTCAGTGTAAAAAAAATTTTTAGTAACTTTATTGTTAAGTTTTTGTGCTTAAATTGAGTAAATTCTGATAATATGGCATTAAATAGCAAGAAAAAATATTTTAATTATTATACTACACCATTAAACTACATCACATATATTTTATTTTTAAAAGACATCAAGGCCTATTATTATAACTAATTATATCAGGGGTGGTTATAATTTCAAATGAACTAAGATAAAAGCAAATTAAAAATAACGTCGAATGGCGTCTGCCGCAGCGAATGGGTTAAGAAATCACAATGGTGGCTAGAGACAGTATTATTAGCAAGTAGAATCTATTAAATGCAATGAACCACGATTGTATTTTGGACCTTGGGGATTAAATCAGAGAAACATGAAGTATTCACTTAATTTATGCTGACCCCAGCATTAATTAGGCTAATATTCTGATACAAGCAAATTCATCAATGAGACGAAAACTCTTAGCGTTTTATTGGTTTTTACTCTTATTGGTTTTTATATGGTGGTCTTTGTGGATGTTCGTTTGCCATGATACAGTAAAGCAATTAAATTACATATTTTTATTCAATTTCAAAACAATTTGGTAATAGAACAAAAATCAATAAGCCTGCGCCGACACTCTGCGATCTGCATGCATTCCTTGAAGCTATATCATCAGTAGATATATCATAATAACCTAGGCACTATACTTCACATTTAACATTAATTGAGATAGTTTTTCTAACCCAACAGGCCAGTGATATTGCCACAGTGCACGGTGGCCGGAATCAAAATGCTTTGCTCTACCACCCCGGGCTTATTTATCTGACAATCATTGGGATTCTATTTCTAGTTCAAAGGCAGTCACTTTCGAGAATGGCTTTAAATCACCTCCCCAGACAATACAATGGACGGAGAAATGCGCGTATAAAAATACTGCGTAACATAACAACCGTAAGGACGAATTTATGTTTTGTGTAACGGTCAAGAAAACTAATCGAAAGCATTTGGTAAGATGTTGCTTAATTGCACTCTGGTGTTTAGATTTAGGTGCAGATTAGATGAAACGGTGGCTAGATGCTAGTTCGATATGGCGTTATACCTTTTCGAAAACTGTTCAATCCTGAGATCGTAATTTACCATAAGAATGTTTATTTCAATTTTATAAAACCGGTTATTTATATTTCGCGCGGAAATGCTAGCCACCATGTTTCGGCTGGTGACGTCACACTGTTAGTAAGCAATACTCTTGCAAATACCAAGATCTTTTTTCTATGGCATGGCATTGCCCATAATGAGTGTTCAGCTCAGACTTTTTAATGATTTCCCAAGCTGACTCCACTCGCAAGACCAAGATCTGCATTGTGTAGTTGTACTATCATAGTGACGTCACTTCGGTATCCAATATGGCGAATAGCGTTTTAGACATTTGAAGAACAGAAAAGTCGATTTTTTAAATTGAAATCACAAAATATAAATCACAATTTTAAGATGAACATGGACGTTTTTCGTTTTTACACTTTCTGAAATGTAACACAAACATACATTTCTAAATTTGAAGTCACACTTGACCAGGAAGTGGCTGGTCAGGGGGGGACAAAATTTTGTACTCACCTCAGGCGGATAAACAGAGACTTATGATCTGAGACATTCTTTGTTTTACCGCCCTTGGTAAATGTTTTCTCACACGGTGTGAAATAGCCTTATGATGTTGAGATTGAGAGCGCACTGACCTCGCCGTTCCCGTCCGCGTCGAAGATGTCGATGACGCGCTGCACGAGCGGGTTCTGCTGCAGCTCGGGCAGCGACATGAACTCGTCGATGGAGAGCGCGCCCGAGTTGTCCAGGTCCAGCTTGCGGAACCGCTTGCCCAGCCGCCGGATCTCGTCCGCGTCGACTGCGCGCCACACGCACATTAGCACGGCCCCACCCGCCTCCCGCCACCCCACATCAACCTAGCGCGGCTAACCCCTTGGAGGCGGCCGCTCCACAGGTTATGTATGCGAATGCAGAGCCTGCCGCCTCCAAAGTACAATTTCATATAATCTGGATCAATTTTGGAAGCTCAGTCCACTCTGGATGAGTGACTCTCGTCACAATTTACTATTTTCTTGATTGTCAAAATCACAAACTGTTTATCATACTAGGCACAGGTACGGAGTGCTCGCATTGATCCATACTAAATCATGAAACACCTAATTGACATTAAACAGACATCAACACCTAATTATAATAGAAAAGAACACCTTCCTTCCAACTAATAACAAAGATATGAAATTGGTTCCTGCAACCGTCAGTGGGACGAGTGCAGGCTTTGTTATTTGTTGGCATCCGCCACTATCTATACAAGTATAGGCAAAGCGCTCCTAGTTCACCCAGACACAGATCAAGTGCAAAAAGCAAACAGCTCCACCGTAGCTTTGGACAAGAGTGAAGTACAGAGTATGCAGGTCGGCGTCGGCTTCGGCCTCGGCGACTCCGGACAACACTAACAAGCCCGAGAGAGGTCAGCTGTACACCACTACACAACCTCATGCCACTAACCACTGCGTTTCGGGCGGACTATCCCAAGCCTCGCTACTAAGACACATCAAGATACAAAAAGAGGTTGCTAAGGTAATCACTAATTACAAAAACTAGAAAAACCCTGTGTCACTCAGCCTATGTCCCATATTATTTTGTTTCATATAACCTAGTCATGCAAAACTAATGAATGTTACAATGTCAACCTCCAGTAGATCAAATTGAACACGAGTCATACAGCTGACCTGTCCCATTTGCATAGATTCCTCGCACCTGAGTGGCAGCATTGTAGCATCCTATAACATTCATAGCGAGTATACTAACACATTGTTTCCACTATAGGCCAAAATGTGACGTGAAATGCACTAACAAACAAAACTATGGGGAGTCATTAATGCATTCAAGTTTGATCCAGAACAATTTTCTGAAATGTTAGCATCAGGGCTGAGGAATTATGCATATTCAAAGCCTAGTTATATTCTTTGATTTGTTACTTACATCGGTAAAAGGTAGAAGATAGAATCGAAAACAGAAATTTGCAAATCAACAGAAATAGTAAACAAAAATATTTTATTGGCCGCATTCACAATTCGTATTTTAAAAGTAGCAACAACATTATTTGTTTTAAGTGACATATCAACTTGTGAATTAAGCCTTCTTCTATTGATAGAAAAAATTGTTCTGGACTGATGGGTGCGAGTGCTGTACTCTAGCATGGGCATGAACGTTGGAGGCGAGTGACACTACGACACTCACAGTTCTCCACCTTAAAATCAATGCAGTTAACACGTGCTGAAAACAAACCTCTTGTTACGCTTCATATGCACACCCTACATCTTACATGTATGCTGCTCGCAATCACAACACACTGCCTGCACTGTCTCAACAATAAGTGGATAGAGGCAGCCATACTCAATGTTAATACATAGAAAATAGAAAGCATTTGTTATTAAAATATTTGTTATGGTAAATAAGAACAAAACTGTAGGCTTTAGTAACTTGTTAAATTACTTCCTTACAAATTATCATCACACAAGCTGGTCATGATACTTATAATGAATGGGTTTATTAAAGGCAGACAAGTATAAAGCTTTATAATCTCACTTGAAATTAAAATTAGTGAAAATAATAATATAGGGAAGAATAAAGAATATTCGAGAGATACAGAAGACTGCAAAATTTACTTACAGTTTGAGCATAGTTCCATAGGAATTGAGTTTTCATTTCCCTGAAAAATATTAGAGTATATTAATTAATTAGAACATACAATTATGTAAATATTTATTTTAAGATTATGGGTAGTTTCCAAACATACATTTTAATAATTAAATAAATTTTTAAGGCTTAATTTTATCCAAAAACTAACACAATATATTGTATAAAATTAAATTTTCAATGAAATATTAAATATGAAAAACATTTGGTTGGTCAGTTCGCTGGCTATCAGCCTTGAGATCCTCTGTTCAAATCCTGGTAGGGGCAATTTGTTCATAAGTCATAGTTGTTTAAAGCTTTTTAAAGTATAAATGTTCAAAGAAAGAAGAATAACATGTAATGTTGTTCCTATGTAGCATTGTGATCAATGCATTCTATTTACCTAGACACAGTTAAACGACAGTGCAATAATTTAATAACAAGTTATTCTGATAAACTGAAATAAAAGCAATAAAGCACAATAAAATGAAGCCTGCCGGTAAAATGAAGGAACAACATACATAAGGATAAATAGTATAATGATAACTGAAAAATAAGGGCAGAATTAACATATTTTGTCATAATTTAATTTATTATTTATCTCAATAACTTTATTATTAATTTATACTAATATATTTATCAAAGATAGTAGTCACATAGTCACTGAATTAGCGAAAGCTACTGTGATTATTAAATATTTTTACCAGTTTTTCCTTATAATTTATGTGTAACAGTTCCATTCCTGCACAACTTTGCCACTTCGTGATAATTTTATATTCAATATCAAATATCTAGTTTAGATATATACGGATAAAACATTCGTCTTCGACGTTTATTTACAACGGAATCATAATTTTAAAAACAAAGCTTTTAAAATTCTGAATTAAAATTCGGGTCATGTAAAAGGTATGTGTTGTAGTGACGATGTATGCATATTGAAAAAAAAGCAACTTACCATTTTGGTGTGCAAATAGAGAAACTATCTGTAAATTTGTCAACAACTGAAATTTATTCCAATCACTAATTTCAATAATTTACGAGGTCAATGACAAAATATGCACTAAAAATCGTTCGCCTTCAAGACAACCAAGAACCATCGATCTAAATAAATCGCGCAGCGCAGAGCAAGGAGGAAAGGAAGGTGGGAGGATTTTTTTTTTCGAAGGTTTTGTTTAGAACTTTGGACCTTTGAGCCATATCTTCATATTTTAAAAATGTCAATAATTTAGTATACTGTGTACAAAGATTTTGGTTGTTAGAAAAACAATTTCGAAAAATTATGGTCTTGATGCGGGAATCGAACCCGCGTCCGCTGCTATCCGGGCAGGTGCCTGACCGCTCGGCCAACCAATACACTAATTAACTTGCCGAAATTCTTTTAACCTTTACACTTCACATTGTAAGCCAACGGGTACCCTCGCAATGTAGAAATAAATTTCAAACATTCCAAAGCAGATATTTTTACAAATAATGTTAGCGCAGAGGTGAACTAGCTCCCACGTTTTGCCAACTGTGTCAAGTCCCATGTTATAGGTGGCGAGCCTATTGCCATATATCGGGAACAAAAGTTTATGAGCATGAGGAGTGAAAAACCCCTCCCTGCCCCTTTATCTCTATTAGGCAAAAACAGAACAAGCCCAGCGACAGCAATAGAAAAAAGGGTCTATTACGTGACTAATGATAGTCGTTTTTATTAATCATAGTCAACTTTAAAAATGTGTATCCAGATTGTTATTTAAGTTAAGAGTCTAGATTTTTTTTTATTTGAAAGCTAATATGATAGAGAATAATAATATCTCATAAAATTAAATGGTAATTAAGTCTTTATTTCAAGAAATTTAAGTTTTATTAAAGAAATTAGCTCAATAAAGTGCATTTTTTGTATAAAAATAGTTAAAATCCTGAGCGATAGCGAGGGAATCAAAAGAGCACAAGGTGAAAAATCTTTGCACTCGAGTGCAACACGTAACTTTTCATCCCCCCCCCCCCAACGAGGAAATAGCAAAATACAAAAAAAAATACAATCACAACAGTTTCTGTTTTCACCCAGAAACTTCCACAACACCCTCCCATTAACCCAAACACACTCAACACCCACCCAGAAACACCCACAACATTCACACCCGCAATACACACCCATCCACTCAGACACACCCAAAAAACACCCATTCACCCAGAAACACCCACAAAACACCCATTCTCCCAGAAACACCCACAAAACACCCATTCACCCAGAAACACCCACAAAACACCCAGAAACACCCACTAAATACCCATTTTCCCAGAAACATCCAAAAAACACCCATTTACCCAGAAACACACACAAAACACCCATTTACCCAGAACCACCCACAAAACACCCATTCACCCAGAAACACCCACAAAACACCCATTCACCCAGAAACACCCATAAACCACCCATTCACCCAGAAACACCTACAAAATACCCAAGCACACCCAAAAAAACACTCAATCACCCAGAAACACCCACAAAACACCTAATCACACCCTAAAAACACCCAATCACCCAGAAACACCCACAATACTCACCCATCCATTCAGACACACCCACAAAAACCCATTCACCCAGACACACCCTCAAAACACCCATTCACCCAGACACACCTCCATCAGCCACCCATCCACCCAGCCACACCCGCAACATTCATCCAGACACACCTGTAAGTACCTAATAAAAATAACCACCAGTCACGTAACTCCAAGGTTTTAACAAGTTTATGACGTGAAAAGAACATGACGCGCGCAAAGCAAATTACAAAAAAGTACACCAAGAATGTTCCGAGTCTGAGTTTTTAACAAATTAAAATAGGTTGCATGATAATTTCGGCACCATGGAGGTAGAAATAAATAGGTTTAATGATGTTTTGAATTCACAAACTCATTGCACACGATGTTCTAAATTCAAATTTACTTTAACCTCTAGAGGATAAAAACGGCTTTTGCACTCACTTATCGAAGAGCAAAAACGCTTTTTCCGAGATGGTGGGATGAAAAATATAATTTATGACCCGATATCTTGTGTTTTGTGGGTTATTTGTTATTTTGTGGGTTAGTTGTTAGTTATTTGAACACAAAGTATTTGACATGATTATTGTTTTTATTTTACATAAAAATAACCACTACTTTTTTAAGAATCGTGTTTTTTGTACAGAGAGTCCATATAAAGTATAAAATATCTTAATAAATTTATAAAAAATTGCAACAATTTTTCAAATTTTTTTTTTAATGTTTTTTGTCGATAATTTATGATCTACAAGTTTCTACAAGTTTCACCCCCTTGCAGGATTGCACTTTATCTAGGGACACACTGTATAAGTTACACGCATATATACGTCTTTCTATCACAAGGGTAGGCAGAGATTACTTTTTCCACTTGCTACAATCCTTACATACTTCTTTTGCTTCATCCAATTTCATTAATTGATTTATGTATTCCCGTCGGTTTTGAGGTTTTCACGTGTTTTATTGACAGCCTTCCCTTACGATCATTCCACAGAACAGAAACAGGAACTCTTTCTAGGAAAATATTGAGATGTAATAAGCCTCGGAGACGGTCAATCAGCTTCGCGACAAACTCGTTCATTTTCTGTATATTTCATTCTGTAGATTCGTCAAACAGGTGAAATAAGAATGAAACACACAGAAAATGAACGAGCTTGGCGCGAAGCTGATTGACTGTCTCCGAAGCCCATTAGATAATGAGAAAAAAACAAAATACTGAAGGCATGGATATATGGGCTAAACCCCGTTGCCTTTACAAATGAGAGAAGAAATTTTAACTATAATGACAGGATATTAGGCGGGAAATTTACGACTTATTTAATAATTTTTCGATCCCTTTAAAAAAATATAGAGAAACGGTTTTAAAAATCTTACATTTTTTTGTATAGCTTTGTATCTTTGTATATTATTCGAAAATTAACCACCTATAAGTATGTGGATTTTTAAAAATTTTTTTTTTGTTAAATTTTCCCTATATTCTAGGGAAGGCAAAAGGTCCAGCCCATACAGCTATGTCTTTAGTGTGTATTTCATCTGTAGTCTGATGAAATAATGAGTGGGTGAAAGTATGAATGAAATGAATTTTACGTTAAAATATAGGTGTTACACATTTTAACGCACCTAGGGAGTGCTTGGAGCGAATTTAATGGTAACAGAGTTCATGATAGTGCCTGATGAGGTGGACAAAACCACTCTTTAAAGTGGCCTTCACCACAACATCAAACACATCATAAATAATAATAATAATAAATATTTTTACACTCACACCTATCATCTGGCCCAAAGTAAGTAGCATAAGCACTTGTGTTATGGATACTAGATGACGGATATATTTTTAATATAATTATGTATATTAATGTTGAAAATATACTACATAAACATATACACAACCATGACTCGGGAACAAACATTTGTGGTCATCACAAAGTTTGCCCCTACCAGGATTCGAACCCGGGACCTCTTGGCCAATACCCAGCAATCTGCATTCGACCAAGGCGGTCGTCATAAGACTCATTTTCAATGATTCTGCATAATTGCACATCAACACGGATGCTTGTGCATCAAAATAACACCACTTTTACTGCACAAAATCCACTCTGTACAATTTTTGAATTAGCGAAAATAAATCTGACACCACGAAACCCGCCAAACACACCGGATTTTTTTTAAATAATAAAACACATTACAAAGCACTCTGTGGTTGACACTGACAGGCCAGACATATTCTGTCCTTCCTGTCTGTTTGACGTCGATAAACTTTTTTTTTGTCTTTGTCTGTCCTCTTCGTAAAAAGTAGCGATGGCGGCCGGGGTAGGTGAAAAGAAATTAATAAAAATCTAAATGATCTCTTTACTGGGACTGGCTTTTATGATAAACATGAACTATCTGTTTGAGTTTTAATCTAATATGTACTTATTTTAGGTACTCTACACTTATCCGGATAATTTCCGAGCCTACAAGGTGTTAATCGCCGCACAGTACTCTGGGGCCGACGTTAAAGTAGCTCCAAACTTTGTTTTCGGCGAAACTAATAAATCAGAAGAATTTCTGAAAAAGTTTCCAGCTGGAAAAGTGAGTGGTGATAATTGTGATTTGCGGTGAAATATTTTTTAATTAGTGTATTGGTTATGTATCAGTTCTTGTTTTGTGGAAGTGACGTGTTATATTTGGAATTATTATAGGTACCTGCCTTTGAAAGTGCCGATGGAAAGGTTTTACTGACAGAAAGCAACGCTATTGCTTACTATGGTGAGTCAATACGATTAAGGATACTTCTAGTGTTAAGTATTATTGACGATATATTACCGTCCGGACTGTGACCGGCTTATGATATCTATTTGTTTCCCTGCCCTTTTCATTAGGTGGTACTTTTTAGGGTTTAATCTTATCTTATTCCTTAAATACCTTCATAATACACTATACAATTCAACTGTTCAAGTGTTTGCTTCTGCCTCGGAATGAAAATTTGACATTGCTGGCAAACGAAATGAGGTTATACTCATCTGCAAGATTTATATTTATTTCACTTAAAAAAAGCATTTTCCAATGAGAGATACATCATGTGGTGTAGTATAATTAAATAGATACACAAATTGATATGATGATTCATGATGTTATTTCATAAAAAAAAAAATTATAGGCAGGGAGAGGGAGGTTAAAATAAGCTTTAAAGTGAATGTAAGGGCCAAAAATTGTGTTTAAAAGTAATAATTTTTGAATGTACTTGTTAGTTATTTGAATGTCAAAAAATTAAAATAAACAATTTAAAAAAATTTAATTTTGTATATTTTTGTATTTATAATTATGTCAAAGAATTATTTGTTGCCACTTTTCACATTACTAGTGTGTGTACTGTGTACAAACATTTGAAGTATTTGTAATGTTATATCAAGAAAAATAAGTTAAAATCAAATATTTTGAATGGTTTCTGTAATCTCTTGATGTCTGACAATCACAGTTATCAACTTTTTTTTTATGCAATTTTTGTCACCAACAATGTGAATAACGTTTTGCACATCATAAATTGAAAGTCACTTCGGGCACTGCAACATTTGTATATATGTGTATTGTATTCATTGCATAGCTATTATTCTCAATAAATTATTACTACACAAACTTGGAATTTTTGTTGTGGTTGGGGTGTAGCAAAGGGACCACCTATACATGTACAGAAAGGGTCAATGACCTTGACCTCGGGTGGTCATTGACCTCGTCCTTCTGGGATCATTATCCTTACTTTTTTTATAACCTTACCGTCACTAAATCTGTTCCCACATAAGAGCAAATAATTTTTCTTACTTTGTAATATTTTTCTACTATTTATATAATATTTAAATAAAATTCTTAATTTTATTTTCTATAGTGGCTGATGCCAAGCTGCGTGGTGGGGATGCAGTATCCCAGGCCAAAGTGCTGCAGTGGATCTCCTGGGCTGACTCCGAACTGCTGCCAGCGTCCTGCGCCTGGGTCTTCCCGTATCTAGGCATCATGCAGTTTAACAAACAGGCAAATAAATTACTTAATAAGAGACAACATAGGCAGTTTTTGACCACCCTTTCATTTATTTTAAAAAGTTTCAGGTTCTGTCCAATCAGATTCTATGGTAGGAGGACAAAAATAATATATATTTACATTTTACAAAAATCATATATATTCATTATCATAAATATTACTGTTTTTAATGTCAGCAGCAACTGTTCTCAGACCCATGATCCATCAACCATTCGACCAAACTTATTGTTAATTGGCATTAAAAAACGCTCTTTCTACTTTTCCTAACTGTTACAAACAACTCAAATAATTGTTAAGACAGTCTTCCTGTAGCCTTTGGAGATTTGAGTTTGAGGTTCAGTGAGCACTTCGTTAAGGAGCTTGCTAGCACAGTGGTACAGTGCGCTTGGCCTGTGATTGTGTAAACTAAGCAATTTCGCTAAGGCGGGTCATTGGATGGGTGACCAAGAATGAATTACCTCGAGTTTCTCCGTGCTTTGGAAGGCACGTTAAGCCGCTGGTCCTGGCTTCATCTGCAGTCATCGGTACCCACCAACCCACACTGGGCTAGTAGCATGGTGGGTTATGGACGAACCTCCCCAAATAAATAAATATAATAAATATTTTTTTTTACACTCACACCTATCATCTAGCCCAAATTAATTAGCCTAAGCACTTGTGTTATGGATACTAGATGACGGACATATTTTTAATATAATTATGTATATAAATGTTGAAAATAAACTACATAAACATATACACAACCATGACTCGGAAACAAATATTAGTGTTTATCACAAAAATTGCCCCTTCCAGGATTCGGACCCGGTACCTCTTGGCCAACACCCAGCAATCTGAGCATTCGACCAAGCCGGCCGTCAAATTATTCTTCCATCCATAGGGAAGGCCCGTGCCCCAGCAGTGGGGACATCAAAGGGCTGGTGGTGATGATGATGATGATGAGCGCTTCGTTTCCCACAGAGCGTGGAGCGCGCGCGCACTGACTTGCTGGCTGCGCTGGGCCTGCTGGACAAGCACCTGTTGACTCGCACCTTCCTCGTGGGCGAGCGCGTCTCGCTGGCCGACGTCGTGGTCTACTGCACGCTGCTGCACGCTTTCCAGGTGAGGGCTCTCGCGGCTGTATGATTTGTGTACACCGGAAAAATAGTATTAGATTTTTCTCAGACATGCGTGGAAATTTTGACATTAATTCCGCAAAACAACATGCGTAGTGTCTTATTTACAGGCAACGAAAATGATATTTCTTTTGAGAAAAAATTCTATAATGCCTCGGTGCAAATTGCAAAATTGCCTGTCTCGTATTAGTGAAGTCCTCGCCTAAGGCTGGGCCTTTAGCTTCATACTCGACATGCAATTGCCCATTTCTTGTCCTATGCAAAACGTACCATTCTGTGACACCTGTTTCCGCCACTTTCTGGTCAGGTGTGCAATGCTAATGTGACCATTGAGAGCCTGGCTTGTTGCAGCACGTGCTGTCGCCCGAGGCGCGCGCCCCCCTGGTGAACGCCACGCGCTGGTTCTCGACGCTGGCGCGGCAGCCGGCCGTGGCCGCCGTTCTGCCGCCGCCCTCGCTGTGCGCCGCGCCGCCCGCCGTGCCCGCGCCCGCGCCCAAGAAAGACCACCCCAAGAAGGACAAGAAGCCCGAGAAGAAGCAGGAGCCCAAGCCGAAGCCCGAGCCCGCTGATGACCAGGACCTCGAGGAGAAGCCCAAGGAGGCCAAGGACCCGTTCGACGCGATGCCCAAGGGCACCTTCAACATGGACGACTTCAAGCGCTGCTACTCGAACGAGGACGAGGCCAAGTCGATCCCCTACTTCTGGGAGAAGTTCGACCCGGAGCACTACTCGATCTGGTTCGCCGAGTACAAGTACCCCGAGGAGCTGGCCAAGGTGTTCATGAGCTGCAACCTGATCACGGGCATGTTCCAGCGCCTGGACAAGATGCGCAAGCAGGCGTTCGCGTCCGTGTGCCTGTTCGGCAAGGACGACGACGCGACCATCTCGGGCGTGTGGGTGTGGCGGGGCCAGGAGCTCGCGTTCCCGCTGTCGCCCGACTGGCAGATCGACTACGAGTCCTACCACTGGACGAAGCTGGACGCCGCCTCGCCCGACACCAAGCAGCTGGTGCAGGACTACTTCTCGTGGAGCGGCACCGACAAGCAGGGCCGCAAGTTCAACCAGGGCAAGATCTTCAAGTGAGGCCCGACCCCGGCCCGAGGGCCTGCATTTATCCCCACTTCCCGTCGTCGCCAATCATCAATCTCCTATCGACGTGAAATTTGTATTTAATAAAATTGTTTTTATTTTATAAACTACTCTTGTTTATCATTTGTGTTTTTCCCCCAGCCAAGTCGGTTTTGTAAATAGGGGGGTCAGTTGGACGGAACTGGCTTTAAAGCTAAGTTTGAAAATTATCGAATTGGAGTTTTCGCATAGGAGCATAGGCTTAAACAAAAGAAGAAATAGGTCTTGACATTTTAAATAACGGCATCAACTTATTTTTAAAAGTGACATATTTTTCCTAATCATTATTAACTATCGTTTATTCCAATTGAAGGCACTTCATTAAGGTTAGTGTGTGGGTCCTAACGAAAATTTAATATTTCAAAGGCAGCTACAACACCTTAATAGATAGACTAATCTGTGTGAGTTCTAAAGACTGATTCTGCTAATGTTAACGTAGCAATCCTGTTCCTGGGGGCCTACCGCCTAATATCCTAATATCTAGGCATTTTTCACAAACCATGAAAGTGTCAATGAAAACAATTTAATTGTAACACAATTTTCCCGTTAACCATAGTAGAATTATTATTTAATTTAAAAGAATGACTTAAAACATTATTGGTGGCTCACCCACAAGTGATTGCATACATACATAAATCTAACACATTATGGATAGTCTGAAAATAAACATTTTTATTTATATCCCTGAAGAGGTAAATTAGCACCCACGTTTCGCCAATTATGCTAAGTCCCATGGAATAGGTGGCGAGCCTATTGCCATTTATCGGGCACAAAAGTCGTGTGGTATACGAGGAACGCTGCCCATCCCTCCTCATCACTGTTTTATCCTTAGTCGCCTCTTGTACGACACCCACGGGAGATTTGGGGTGGTGACAATGATTGTATTCTACTCGAACTCTTTAACGATTGCGCCCACAAGTAATCTCAAAATCCAGATTACCTAGACCTAGCGACAAACTCTTGAGCATGAGAATTTCACATTTTTGCACTAAATCTTAATGATGTCGCTTTTTTAATTTTCCGTAGTGACCGAGCAATCGAAACGGATCCTCCTCAGATTTAGTTTCTAATTTTAGAAATCATTATATTTTACCGTGTGTCGTCTTACTTATTAGGCGACAAAGGGTAAAGACAGCAATGGGTAATGGGCATCAGCAGCATTCCTCTTATACCTAGGTATTCCTAGGCATTCCTAGGCTTAAGAGGAATGCTGCTGAACCCTAGGTATTTGCTATTGCAATATACCTACTGCGATTTATGTGCCCGATAGATGGCACCACTTGTAACATGGGATCTAACTTATTTGGCTAAATA